>JAQYXR010000478.1:0-84388 GCA_030545055.2 Neoaliturus tenellus | reverse complement strand
GAATTTAAAATTATCTACACAAAAGGATTGGAGAAAGCCAGTTGGATACAGGCGTTTACAAACCATGAAGTGTTAAATGTTCAGGTGGACAGGGATTTCCAGTGTCACTTTGCAAACATTTGTATTTCATCGAAGAACTTCAAACATCGGCAATCCCAATGCGCTTTAAAGAACGCTTATCGCTTGAACGCGTATCTCCAACAGAGTGGTGGGGGATGGGGAGGATATAAAAGCGAGGGGACGGGCATGACCCAGCATGAGTATTACTCTAGCCTCCGAGCAGTCAACACCTCGCACGCAGATTCGCAAGAGTAAGAATATTATCAACAGAAAAGAAGAAGTAAAGATGGCATCGCAGACGTTTTTACAATCACTTGTTGATCAGTTTAACAAACATTCCAAGTCTACCATCCTACCCACCAAGAGATGTTCAGAATTGAAAGAAGAAAAGCACTACATCATGCACACCATCAAGAAGATGGAAACAACTGTCGGAGACGCCATCAACTGTACGCTGAGTGAAGCGCCCTACTCGCCCGGTGATGAACCGAAATTTCAAATCTTTCTTCCCAAACGCTTTGTCCAACTTCTGCAGAACGAAGATCTACGCCTTATCCACCCCGGCGCTCTCTACTTGGCATCCCACGGTCCAAGCGGAAGCAATTCTACAGAGCTCACACTTCACGTCATGCCCACTGCCAACAGTTAATTTGTAATTTCCTATTGTTCTTGTACACCTTTGTCAAATATTTCTGAATAAACGACAATAAGAAAAAAAAAATAAAAAATATAAAGCAACATATCGGTATGTGTTTGTACACATATCGGTATGTTGCTTTATATAAAAAACAATTTCGGGTGGCCTTGACCTAGTTTCAAAAACTATATAAATGGAGCAATGTCCGTGGGAATTTCCTCAGTCTACGACTACCTTCAGTGCTGTACACATCTCCGTTGCTTGTGCAATCGTCGGTGATAGCAAGATGTCTCTCAAGATCAAGTGTGCATCATACGATACCTCCACCATTACAACTTTTGAACAGCTCGACAATTTCATTAATGAATTGCGAGTTCTTCTTGCCGGTGGTTATCACTTGAATGTCGACACTTATGTCACAAACAAGAGGATGTTTTCCAAACAAAACTTCTGCGATGATGAAGTGTTCTTTCCCACACAGACGGGGACAACATCCACTCCGTCTACTCAAACTAATGTGAAGTTCCACAAATACTACTAAATGTCAAAGCAAAATAACAACAACAACTACAACTCGTCGCTGTGAAATTTCGCTATAAAACGAGTGTTCAACTCAAACAAAATCATCATTTGCTTTCCAACAGTCGCAGCGGTAACAACTACTGGTACCATGTTATACCGAATGATGATTGAATTCAATGGAAAGATCTACGGAAAGGACTATAGAACCGTAGAAGAGATGAGCTCCGATCTCAATGTATTGACTAGAGAAGGGTTCCAACCAAAACTGATCCTGAAGTTTCCAGAGGTGCATCCGCTATCCACTGAAGAACTCATCGCTATGGCTAGAGCAAACAAGCAAGAACACAAACAGAATATTAAGAAAGAACCTGAAGAAGAAGAAAAGGACAAACCTGCATCATAAATATATAAAAATAACCATCTTACATTTGTAAGATGTTCTTTTTTAAAACTTCATTTGGATGACCTTGAGATTACCCCCACCACTTTTCTTAATCTATAAAACACGCTATCCTATACTATACAACTTCATTTCTCGCCTAGACTTACAAGCGGCAACATGGAAGAGAAGAAAAACAAGGACGCGCCTCGCTACTGTTGTGAACAGAAATGCACCGATTTAGGGAGGTGGATGGTAGACGGATTAGCCTGTACAAAGTGCGAATTCTTCGGATCCTGTTACTGCAAATGCAAGACAAAGCAACTACCGCCACCGGAATTGCGAACCTTCAAGATTTTTAAATCACGATACTTCCACACTTGCTGTCCCCAGAGGTGTATCAAATTCCATCCGGAAAAACTTGTCAACTGTCGAGAGTGCAATGCATATTATAAGGACGACTTTTGTACATGCATCATAAGTGCATGCAAGTACAGATCAGATTGGTCTTCTGATCCTGTTGAAGCTTCAGATGTATAGCTGTAGTCACTGACTGCAGCCCTTTTTTAAAACTCCATTTGATTGACCTTGAGATTACCCCCCACCACTCTTTTTTACAACATATATTCTACGGATCATTCGATACGCTTCTCATTCTTATTTCATTACTCGCACTGACAACAACATGGATGATAAATTCATTTCCTTTCAACATTTAATTACCGACAGAGAAGAGATGGAAGAACTATTCCAAAACTTACTCACACTCATTGATAACTATCCTTTAAGATGGATCAACATCACAGTGCAATACATCAATCCTACCAAAATATTTTCATCCTCATCATCTTCTTCCGGCACCTCCATGTCTTCATCGTCACAAAGTGTAGAGGAAGAGGAACAGACAAATAATGGTGTTAAAATTGTTGAATTAAACGACGAGGAACAAGAAATGCAGACTCTGGTTAAATATAAATTTAATATTTAATTTACAAACAAAGTATTACTATTTTCTACATTGTGTTACAGCTAGCGCTTATCTTCATACGGCTCCCACAACCTATCCCGACGGCGTTTCGCGGCGAACTGCGATGACCGAAGTTCCCTCGTTCCCCACTCAGGCTTCGCCCCACCACTGGCCTCCCCCCACTCTTTTCTTCCCCCACCACGGAACCCCTACCGAGTATAGGCGGCCGCCTCACCGCCGCTCGCCATTTGTTCGCCAACTCCCGAACGATGAGCGGCTTTCCTTTAGCGACAAGTACAAATACATTTACCGTAAAGTCGCAACAAGACTTGCGGGATATTTTTGAAACTTTGAATGACGTAGTCAACGCTCCACACAACACCATCACCATGACTGTGGAGATCTCCTACAATTGTCCACAATGCGAGGAGATGGAGAGCGAGGACATCGAACCTGCAAACAGCACTCCTCCACCTTCCGAGGCTGCAGCGTCCGACACGGCTGACAATGACGTTTAATCGCAAACAACTGTTTTTTTTTTCTTCTTCTTCTTCACCCCCCACCACTCTACAATAAATATGCACTGCGCTCGTCTTCGCTTCTCATTTCATCGCCAACTTTCCGACCGTCAACACCGCTCCCGTTTTTGCCCCACCACGAAAGAAAAAAAAAAACACGCACACAAAGATGATGGACGACGTTTCGCTCAAATCACGATTGGAAGAGGACAGACTCAGACTGGAGATCAACAGGCTGCAATTGGAAGCGGCAAACCAACGAGGGATGGTCCGCCTGCTGCAACTGTTCAAATGCGTACTGTGCATGTTGTGCGTCTACCTCCTTTTCGCCATCACCTTCGGCGTCTACTACTGCGTCACCGGTGTACGACGCTCCAACGCCTCTCTGCACAACAACAACGACACGATTTTAATTTAAATTCATTAAAAATAAATAAACGAAAAAATAAAAAAACAACCCCTCCCTCGGCCCGCCCGCTCCCGCTCCGATCCGACCCGTCCCGAGTCCCCGCCCCGACTGAGCCCCTGCGGCTCCCACTTTTTTAAAACTCCCTCCGGATGGCCTTGACCCACTTACAAAACACACCCATCACTGTCAACCACAACTGCCGGTTCGAACCGCTTGGCCTTGACCTGCGCCAGAACCGGCAAAACCCCACTACTTTTATAACCAACAGCATCTTTTTATATTTATTGTCAGGGTCTTAAAAAAAATCAGTGAAGAGCAAGGTTTACTGAATTATTTAGTCGGTAATTACAAAGCAAGTGAAATAACTAGTACCGTATTTGTTTACCGATTTATAAACCAACTGTTTGCCTGCCTCATAACATTGGGTAAACACAATAATGACCAGGGCTGATTATTAATAATAATTAACTTGGGGTTGTTTAGTAGACAGTTGTGCACTGATGACTTATAGTATTACATGTATTTATAGTTGGAATTAAGTTTTATCGGTGTGCTTATTTTTACTACAGGAATACATAGTTGGTTTTTAACGATTTAGCAGAGAACAATTATTCTAGAAGGAATATCAGTCTACTCTATTGTTTAAACAACCAGGGTCTATTCACTTTTAGTTGTCAATGTTACCGTATAATGCAAAAAAATTTTTGCATTCTATTATGAAAATCTATAGAATTGTTTGATGTTTAATTGAAATCACGTAAAGTAAATATACGGTCAAAACAAGTATTGCATTAATTAAAAGGTCAGTTGTTAAGTAGTGCAATTAAGTGTGCTATCCTTCGTACATGCTATTTTTATATGGGAATTTGATTGCCGTTTTGAGAGTAATTATGTGAACTGACAGTTTTTCACAGGTTCTACACTTCATTAAATCAATGCACGTTATTCCCAACTGTTACTTAATAAGGGGGAATTTTCAGAACTTCAAACACATTTTCAAATGCCAGGTGTTTTCTACAGTCTCGCTAGTTTGGTCATAATTTTCTTCACAAGTACCCATTTACAGAAAGTTAAGCAACACATTCTAGGACCTAATCATATAACACGTTTATACAACTGGGCACTTATTTCGAAAAATACAACTTTTACATTGTAATTTTTCAATATATTGTACATGGAACCTTACACATTTCTTAAAAATAAAATCAAGTTAAACTGTTAAATTATTAAACAATTTTCTTCATGATAAAATTTTCCTATTAAGGCTCCCAATTTATATACTTTGACTACAAATAACCTATTTTTTATTGTATATATAAATTTAAGACCTTATTCTTCGACATATTTCGCTAAACCTAACGGTCATAGAGCTAGTGGCGATTGAAGTTCATTGTTGGTCATATTAGAATAAATTTAATTGCCTGTCACCAATACCGTTCAGTAAAATATAAAATACTCATTGATGTCTTAAAATGATAATTTAAGATAATTTTCTTCAAAGCAACATAATTTTTATACAAACTTGTATTTGTCTGTCATATTTGAAAAAAGTTCATTCATGCGTAGATGATAATTTTACTGAATCGTTTAGGAGATAAAGGCAATAAAAGTTTGCCTCATGTTATTCTTATAGATAGGACTAAAAATGAAATTCAATTGCCTCTAACCGTTAGGTTTAGCGAAATAAATGCAAAAGAATAATGAGGTGTTTTAAAATTGCGTAAACTAAAGAAAAAGGGAATACAAGAAAGGGGGTTGTATTTAAAATGTTTAAGTGAAACGGTATATTGGAAAAATTATAAACCTCTTGAAAAAATCACCATAAAATTCTGAACTATAAAGCCCGGTTTACACTATGCAGCAGAGCTATATAGCAGAGCTACATATAGCACAGCTATATAGCTCTGCTACAAGTTTAAAAAGTGCCACTTGAGATCTGCTATATAGCCCGGCTATATAGTAAATTTAAGCCATTTTTCTCTGCTATATAGCAGAAAACGTGCTATCCAAAAGTTTCGGTAAACATCAAAGGGAAACTGAGCTATATCTAGCTCTGCTACATATAGCTCTGCTAAACATACATTTTGTTTGTAGCAGAGCTATATGTAGCTGCCCCCTCCCTAAAGTCCGCCGGAATTGAATCTCTGAAAGACGTATCTTGTTTTGAAATTTTGTGTCCAATAGCAATAAGCAAATGTTAAAATCACCACTTGCCATGCGGAGAATGTTTTTATAACTTCAATCACAACGAATTCCATAATTCAAATTGTCTATATCGTCCTCGTCAAGGTCTTTCAAAAGGTCACTACCTGTATCTTTTCCTAGCACGAAGTGAAGGCTTGATCCAATATCTTCTTTCCCTTCTTTGTCTCGATAATATCACAGTAGCTGCTGCAAGAACTACCTTCTTCTCGGTATCTAGCTGGAAACTACACTCAGGTTTCTCCCAAGCTATATGTAGCTCTGCTACACGAAATTTAAAGCTTCAATTTACTTATAGCAGAGCTACATCTAGCAGAGCTACATGTAGCTGACGGAGCTATATATAGCTCATTTGTTATATAGCTCTGCTATATAGCAGAGCTATATAGCTCTCCAGCTATATAGTGTAAACCGGCCTTAAGTCCACTGCAGTTACCATTTAATTTTTTATATCACTTACGGTTTTGAAGTTAAACAGCTGCCACACTTATATAAATTACCTGTAGACTTCAAGACTTGCCACTTCCAATACATCTTAGCATATCAGTGCTAGATACTATATTGGGGCCACACTGGTATGACACTATTAATATTTCCAGTCACCGTTACCAGTAGTTTGGTGTCTGTTCAACTGGCATCGCTAGTTAATGGCTGCATTGTGCTCCCTGTGTATGCATTTACATTGTATAGTCGACATGCACGGCAGCGTCGCATAGTTAGTTGATTGGACGTCGTAGCGTCCTTGAATACAACTGAATCTGTTCAGTCTGTAACTCAATGGCGTCCACTCTCCAATTGAGTCGATCAACGTTGGATTGTCTGCAATATAGCTGTTATATTGTTTATCTAATTAATTAACTGAAGAGTTATAAATATATTATAGAGAACAAAATAATACGAGTACTATTTAATGGCTAATTTTGTGACGGTATTAATGTTATCGTAATGTTATTTTTTTTAGTTTTGGATATACGATTTTAAATGAAAGACAGACACTTCCGTCTCAAGCATCCATTGAAGGTCCGGTTTTTGGCCAAGTAAAACCTTTAGTGTACAAATTAAACTTGGATTTAAATAAAAATGTATTGGGACTCCATGTGAGCCGCTACCTGACATGGCATAAAACTGACAGTAGGTCTACTTTTAGTCATAAAGTATACTTTCAAGTGGAAACATTATGTAAAAAGTTATTTTGCTTTATATGTAATTTTTTAGGAAATGTGAAACCTAAGAGGGAACTGTAATACAATATATATTTCATTTCAAAATTGGAGATTGCAAACTTATTAAAAATTATTTATTTTTGTAGTACTTTAGTTTATTAATTTCAGTCGTTCCAACGTTAAGACGCATGTTAATGTTATAATTCTAAAAGAGTTATGTTTCTGTTAAACAAGTGGTGGTGTTTTAAGAAACGAGCCCTAATTACTGTTCACCTAGAGAGCGCACTGCGCGGCATGGCGGGGGTCGGCCGCGTCACCACTGGACGTCTGGGCCCAATTTTAAAATGGAGTGAGTCGTGAGTCGTTGAGTAGGAACTTACTTCTCACCCTTTTGATATTTTTAGCGGTTGAGTTGGTGACTTCTCCACTCGTCAACTCACCCAAACCACTCACCCCATAAATTGATGGTGAGATAGCTAGTTAGTGCATTTTCTTCTTCTTTTCTTGGTCTTTTTGTTTGTACATTTTTACTTCAATTGCCGCCATAGTGGAATTGTCTAATAAAGTCCCTAGGTTAACCTCCCAGTTTTTAAATTTCATTTTTCGTTCCGATTTCGTTTATTATAATTTTTTTATACTTTTTCACTTTATACAAATATTACTTTATATATATTTAGTATTTATATCAGAATGTAGTTTAGTATTTATATCAGTATATATACTTCAATATTTATCGATTTGATTCTTCGATTCGGTATAAGATATTTCATTGGTGATTTTCTCGATGAAGAAAGAGTAAGTGTTGTTTTAAACAACAGATTATCGCCTTGAATATTTCCGATAAAACATGTGTCAAGTTATTCAGGCTCTCCAAATCTCTGGCCAAGGGATTGTTCCAAAACTTAGAGCCAAGACTTCCCGGTCAGGCCAGAGGCAGTGCTACACCCAGTAATATAAGGGTGAGTAGGCCTACCATTATCTATTTTAGATCAAAGTTTAGTCGAGTATGTCAAAGCTTAAATGTTAATAGTTATATGACTATAATAATAGACTAGGTTTAATAATAATAGGACTAACTCATATGACTAAAAAGGTGATATAGGCCAAGTTAATATTTATAAATAAATAATAACTAATTGTTACCCTATCATAGGCCTAGGTGGGCTTGTACCAGATATCCTTGATTTCCAGTGACAGTCTGCCTTTCCTTGAAACTAAAAACTGTCCTTTGTTGTGTTGAAGCAAATATGCATAGCACTTAATTAGGCCTATTACTTTTATTTCATTTAAATTTTGTGGGTCCTGTGAAAACATAACCTTGTCTTTTTTACAGGTACTCACAGACTTAGATTTTCTTCCTCTGGGAGTTACCAAGATTGTATAGGACAAAATAGATATCTTAGCGTATACAGTCTAGCGTTAGCAATTGCTTGCAATCCTTCCGTGATGCAATGGAACCAATAATTGGAAATTATGTCAACTTTCCATTTACTCCATTAGATATTGAAGAGGTGATTTGTAACCCTCTCAACGGTGGAGGTTGCTTACGCGATTGAAAGAAGAAAAAAGCTCTTATTTAAAAGAATTTTGTTTATTAAATAGGGTTACTTTTAAATACATAAAAATGCAGGATGCTATAGTATTGTATCAAGGAAACTCGCCTACGGCTCGATGGGGGCTCCGCCCCCATGCCCCTTATAGGGTTGCCCCAAATTTGTTAATTACTCTTAGTCTCAAGTACCGAACAGGCTAGACCCCCCCCCCCTAGGGGTTGCCCTAAATTCGTAAATTAATAAAAAGTCGAGTTTAAAATACGTTAGTTCCACGGAAGAACTGCACAGTCAAGACAGTAAGTAACGAAACCGTCAAATACACAAAATTCACAATCAATAGTAAACAAAGCTTTTAAAAACTCATATGAATCGATTTTAATACCCCTTCGTAATTAGAATTCGTTTAAAAGTTTTGAGCTGTGAATTTATAATTATTTATGTAAATATTTTAGTTGTTATGCTGGTAAAAATATATACTTTAGATTAGACGATTGTTGTTGTGTTAGATGATAAGAAATTTCAATTAAAAGAGTTATAGTTGTTGTTATTGCTATCATTATATTTAATAGTAGTAGTTATGGTAACAAATATTTCTCTGTTCGGTAGCTAAATATAAAGTTTTAAATTTCTATAAATTGTATGTATCCTATCCTATAATATAATACGAGCTATGTCTGAAGGGATGTGTGTTCCACGATCTCGAAATGTAGCTGTTAGATTTTGCTTAAACTTTGCACTTAAGAGTGTTTTGGCCCAAAATTAAGTTGAGAAACAGCCTCAGTCCCAGGAAAAATCGAAGTTGGTCTAAATTTAAGTTTAAAAATCGTTATTTTTAATATTGGTCTTATAGGTTGCTATTTTGGTAACGAAATAACAACTAAAAGTAAACAAAAATAAAGGACCATAAATTTTAAGCAGTTTTTTAACAGCTGTTAGATGTGAAGAGTCTGGTGTAGATTTAATAGCTTGATTACCATGACACTATAACAAAAGTCAATTGGTACTAAATAGAGATACAATTATGGGAAAATTGACATAATCCCATGCCTCACCCAAATCAAATAAAAACTTGTAAATTTCAGGAGATAGAAGAAAAACGTTTAAATAGCGTATAACATTCAAATCAAAGAGCGAAAACAAGAATTAAATAACATGAAAACAAAATAATAGGAAAGAATAAAAACGGGGATGATCCGCAAAAAAACCCCTACTATTACTAACTACTAATTATAAGAATATAAAATCGAGACCTGTGAAATAATAATTTATTCATAAAACCTGTTTGTTTTGTTCAATAGTCATTTAAAAATTCTCAAAAACATATTTTAAGTGTGTATTAAAATATAATGTAAAACACTGAATATAAATAAAACAGAAAGATAATAATTAACTGGCTATTGATTATTGTACAAAGTAATAGAAGTATATTACTTTAAGATCACGGGACAATTTCATTGAATGCGAAATTCGGCCTAAAGCGTAACCAGGGGTGAATTTGAATTAGTGTTCTAAAATAAAGTGAAAATGAAACGAGAACCTAACATTTAAATCTGTTCTTTTTGTTCAAAACTCATTTAAAAATTCTCAAAAACGTACTTTAAGTGTGTATTAAAATATAATGTAAAATACTGAATATTAATAAAACAGAAAGATAATAATTAACTGTCTATTAATTATTATACAAAGTAATATAAGTATAATACGTTAAGATCACGGCACGAGCTACACAGTAAATTCATTGAATGCGAAATTCGGCCGAGAGCGTAAGCTGGGGTGAATTTGAATTAGTAATCTGAAACGAGAACCTAACATTTAAATCGGTTCTTTTTGTTCAATACTTATTTAAACATTCTCAAAAACATATTTTTAAGTGTGTAAAAAAATCTAATATAAGACACTGAATACAAATCAAACACAAAGTTAATAATTAACTGTCTATTAAGTATTGTACAAAGTATGTTTCGTTAAGATCACAGCTCAAGCTTCACAGCAAAATTCATGTAATGCGAAATTCGGTCGAAAGGATAATCTAGTGTGAATTTGAATGTTATATTACAGTTACAGCTATATTACAATATACTGTAAACTGAAATTTGCACTAACGTAGTTTATATAACGTTTAAGATTACTGCTCTGCAAAACTGTCACGAACAGGTGTGGTTAAAAGACATAATTTAAATACAACCGAGAATTAAGCGACCTTAACTTAAAGTTACTATAGAAATCAAAGCGGACATCACCTAAATGTTAAAATACGCTTTCGATTCAGTAAACATCATTTTCAATAATAACACAGCTATCAGAAGGAAAACTAAACTTCATTTTCAAAAATAACACAGCTATCAGAAGGAAAACCATACGCAAACAACTATGCACCCAATTGAGACTAATTATCAGGAAGAGGTGTTGTTAAAAGACATCATTTAAATACAAGCGAGAACTAAGCGACTATAATAGCGCTCCAAGCGATATCTTTAAGAACCAAAGTACTTCCTTACCGACACCTCGGTATTTTTATAATTTGAAAGTTGAAAATTTGTAGTTTTTGGGCATAATACTGTATAAATCAAAGCGAGTATTACCCTGGTGAAATAACCCGCTCTCAATGCATCGAAACACCGTCGTCTACACAGAGATGTTCATGTTTACATGAAATACAATATTTGTATCAAACACGGGTGTAGTTGAAAGAGATCAATTAAACACAAGCGAGAACTAAACGTGCAAAGTGATCTACGTTACCCAAACGGTGATATACGCTCACACGGCTGAACTACATTACCGACAAATCTATATTTTTTAACCTTTTTTATAGTTTAAAAGTAAAAAAATCTTAGTTTTATGATTTTCCCTAAATTGAACCATCTCAAAGAATGTCCATGCCAAATTTCAAGTCTCTAGCTTAAACGGTCGCTTCAGGACTTTAAGATCATCAGTGAGTCAGTCAGTTACACATAGGGCTGTATATATTATAGACTCGCCTACGGCTCGATGGGGGCTCCGCCCCCATGCCCCTTATAGGGTTGCCCCAAATTTGTTAATTACTCTTAGTCTCAAGTACCGAACAGGCTAGACCCCCCCCCCCTAGGGGTTGCCCTAAATTCGTAAATTAATAAAAAGTCGAGTTTAAAATACGTTAGTTCCACGGAAGAACTGCACAGTCAAGACAGTAAGTAACGAAACCGTCAAATACACAAAATTCACAATCAATAGTAAACAAAGCTTTTAAAAACTCATATGAATCGATTTTAATACCCCTTCGTAATTAGAATTCGTTTAAAAGTTTTGAGCTGTGAATTTATAATTATTTATGTAAATATTTTAGTTGTTATGCTGGTAAAAATATATACTTTAGATTAGACGATTGTTGTTGTGTTAGATGATAAGAAATTTCAATTAAAAGAGTTATAGTTGTTGTTATTGCTATCATTATATTTAATAGTAGTAGTTATGGTAACAAATATTTCTCTGTTCGGTAGCTAAATATAAAGTTTTAAATTTCTATAAATTGTATGTATCCTATCCTATAATATAATACGAGCTATGTCTGAAGGGATGTGTGTTCCACGATCTCGAAATGTAGCTGTTAGATTTTGCTTAAACTTTGCACTTAAGAGTGTTTTGGCCCAAAATTAAGTTGAGAAACAGCCTCAGTCCCAGGAAAAATCGAAGTTGGTCTAAATTTAAGTTTAAAAATCGTTATTTTTAATATTGGTCTTATAGGTTGCTATTTTGGTAACGAAATAACAACTAAAAGTAAACAAAAATAAAGGAACATAAATTTTAAGCAGTTTTTTAACAGCTGTTAGATGTGAAGAGTCTGGTGTAGATTTAATAGCTTGATTACCATGACACTATAACAAAAGTCAATTGGTACTAAATAGAGATACAATTATGGGAAAATTGACATAATCCCATGCCTCACCCAAATCAAATAAAAACTTGTAAATTTCAGGAGATAGAAGAAAAACGTTTAAATAGCGTATAACATTCAAATCAAAGAGCGAAAACAAGAATTAAATAACATGAAAACAAAATAATAGGAAAGAATAAAAACGGGGATGATCCGCAAAAAAACCCCTACTATTACTAACTACTAATTATAAGAATATAAAATCGAGACCTGTGAAATAATAATTTATTCATAAAACCTGTTTGTTTTGTTCAATAGTCATTTAAAAATTCTCAAAAACATATTTTAAGTGTGTATTAAAATATAATGTAAAACACTGAATATAAATAAAACAGAAAGATAATAATTAACTGGCTATTGATTATTGTACAAAGTAATAGAAGTATATTACTTTAAGATCACGGGACAATTTCATTGAATGCGAAATTCGGCCTAAAGCGTAACCAGGGGTGAATTTGAATTAGTGTTCTAAAATAAAGTGAAAATGAAACGAGAACCTAACATTTAAATCTGTTCTTTTTGTTCAAAACTCATTTAAAAATTCTCAAAAACGTACTTTAAGTGTGTATTAAAATATAATGTAAAATACTGAATATTAATAAAACAGAAAGATAATAATTAACTGTCTATTAATTATTATACAAAGTAATATAAGTATAATACGTTAAGATCACGGCACGAGCTACACAGTAAATTCATTGAATGCGAAATTCGGCCGAGAGCGTAAGCTGGGGTGAATTTGAATTAGTAATCTGAAACGAGAACCTAACATTTAAATCGGTTCTTTTTGTTCAATACTTATTTAAACATTCTCAAAAACATATTTTTAAGTGTGTAAAAAAATCTAATATAAGACACTGAATACAAATCAAACACAAAGTTAATAATTAACTGTCTATTAAGTATTGTACAAAGTATGTTTCGTTAAGATCACAGCTCAAGCTTCACAGCAAAATTCATGTAATGCGAAATTCGGTCGAAAGGATAATCTAGTGTGAATTTGAATGTTATATTACAGTTACAGCTATATTACAATATACTGTAAACTGAAATTTGCACTAACGTAGTTTATATAACGTTTAAGATTACTGCTCTGCAAAACTGTCACGAACAGGTGTGGTTAAAAGACATAATTTAAATACAACCGAGAATTAAGCGACCTTAACTTAAAGTTACTATAGAAATCAAAGCGGACATCACCTAAATGTTAAAATACGCTTTCGATTCAGTAAACATCATTTTCAATAATAACACAGCTATCAGAAGGAAAACTAAACTTCATTTTCAAAAATAACACAGCTATCAGAAGGAAAACCATACGCAAACAACTATGCACCCAATTGAGACTAATTATCAGGAAGAGGTGTTGTTAAAAGACATCATTTAAATACAAGCGAGAACTAAGCGACTATAATAGCGCTCCAAGCGATATCTTTAAGAACCAAAGTACTTCCTTACCGACACCTCGGTATTTTTATAATTTGAAAGTTGAAAATTTGTAGTTTTTGGGCATAATACTGTATAAATCAAAGCGAGTATTACCCTGGTGAAATAACCCGCTCTCAATGCATCGAAACACCGTCGTCTACACAGAGATGTTCATGTTTACATGAAATACAATATTTGTATCAAACACGGGTGTAGTTGAAAGAGATCAATTAAACACAAGCGAGAACTAAACGTGCAAAGTGATCTACGTTATCCAAACGGTGATATACGCTCACACGGCTGAACTACATTACCGACAAATCTATATTTTTTAACCTTTTTTATAGTTTAAAAGTAAAAAAATCTTAGTTTTATGATTTTCCCTAAATTGAACCATCTCAAAGAATGTCCATGCCAAATTTCAAGTCTCTAGCTTAAACGGTCGCTTCAGGACTTTAAGATCATCAGTGAGTCAGTCAGTTACACATAGGGCTGTATATATTATAGACTCGCCTACGGCTCGATGGGGGCTCCGCCCCCATGCCCCCTTACTGGATGTCTCGAATTCGTTTTAATGAAAAGACTCATTTAATAAACAGACTAGTTCCACCGAAATACTGGATGGCCGAGACAGTAACAACACTTCCTAATACACACTACTCAAATCAATAATAATAAAAGCTTAGAATTTTCCTATGGGCATTTTTTTTAACCCCTTCGTAGTTCTCCTTTGTTAGTGTAAGACTTTTGAGTTGTGAAATAATAATCAACTATGTAAATATTCTATGTATTATGCTGGACGGAGACTCCATCCCATTGCCCTCTTATTGGTTGCCCCAAACTTTTAATTGCTGTAAAAATCTCAGGCACTGAATATGCCAGTTGAGGGCTCCGCCCCCATACCCCCTGAGTAGTTAAAGTCCAAATTAGAGTTGTCATTTAGTCATAGATTTATCTAATGACGTTATAATTTGAATACCTCTTTGAACTCTGGCATTCAATGCCAGAGCTCAAAGTTCATGACTTCATAGAACCTTAGTGGGGGGGGATACATAGCACTAATAAGTAAATATAATTGGAGATTAAAAGTAAAAAAAAAATATTAAATAATTATTCTCACAGTTAAACAGACTGTGAGTGTATCTTCAATATACATGTGAGAATTTGATTATATTTAAGAGCGGTAAAATAATTGTTGAGGGGCATTACGTCATCACGCACCTAAGCACTTGGTGCAATGAAAAAAAGTACAAAATATAAAGAATTATCATTAAATTTTAATAAGATGTGTTTAAAGGTTAATTTTTGTTGTATAAATAATTTGTTCACTTGAAAATACCTCAGTCATTAAAAATATTCAAATATGCTACAAATTTAAACCTGAAGGGTAGTGAAACGGTTACAACGGTTAAGCTTAATTGTTAAAAAGTTGTGAGATCACGTATCTTGATTACTTGGCGCTAAAATAAGAAAATAATGTATAAAAATTGTGAAAAACTTGTAAATCAAAAATGAAGTCTAAATTATTTACTAAGGAGTTGCCCCCTAGTTTGAATTAATAAAAAGTCAAGTTTGAAATAGTTTAGTTCCACACGAGATCTGAACAGCCAAGACAGTAACAAAACCATCTAATACTCTAAATTCACAATCAATAGTAAAAAAAGCTTTTATAATCTCCTATTAGTAGGTTTTAATACCCCTCCTTAGTAAATAGTTTTAAAAAAATGAGCTGTGAAATAAATATTATTTATGTAAATATTCCAGGTGTTATGCTTGATGGAGGGTCCAACCCAATAATTGGTTGCCCCAATTCCGTAAATTACTGTCAAAACCTCATACAATGAACAGGCTAGTTGAGGGCTCAACTCCAACGACAGTAACAGAAGCCGCCAATACACACTACTCACAATAAATAATAATAAGCTTTGAAATTTGCCCACGGCTCATGGTTTAATCCCACTCCCTTCGTTAAAAAATATAATGGAGTTGTGAAATATTAATGAATATGTAAATAGTCATGCTCAAAAGTTGTTGTGTAAAAATTTGGAGATACGTTTATGATTGCACATGATTGAGGTAATAGTTGTATTCTGAAAAGATAAAAGTGGAATAAAATTATAAGTTTATACAGAGGATCGTTGTATGAAATAGAAGAAAAAAGGGACAAAATCAAGATATTTGAAATTAAAAAAAAATATGGTATAGGCTAAGATGCTTCAGTTCCGCCACGGGGTGGCCAAGAAACGCAGGAATCATATATGTACCATATAAAGAAACGGTAAAAATTTTATCATTCAAAATCAGCAATTATTAATTTAACAATTTTAAATGTTATATATATATATATCAGTTCAGAAAACTAATAAAAATAGAGCATTAGTAGTATGTAATAGATCACAGAGTATTAGGTACTATAATCATAAAGTCTAAAGTCTTTATATAGTCTTAAAATGAAGAAAGTTGCAACTTAAGAACCATAAAATAGACGTACATTATGCATTTTCAACCAATGGTAGTAAAAAAACCAATTGTGAAATAATAGCCAAAAAAGGATTATTGGTTAAATTAAAATATACTGAAAGAGTTACAATAATTGATAAGCATAGAATAGTTTTCAATTACAACAATAATAGGGTTAATCGAGACTTTAGGTGAGAGCACTGCATTGAGGAAGTTTGACGGACAAAGTGGCAGCGAGAAAAATTACTATTGAGTTTAATTAAATTGGTTATTATAATATTTCTCAGCCTGATGGGTCATCAGATATGTAGATGGTCTTTAAAAAACGTCGGAAGTAGGTAAACGTTAGCGAAGGTAAGAATGGAAAGTTCAATCGTTCTATAACTTAATATGTTCAATTGTTTCCTAAACTAAAATCTAAACCTGATTGGACAGCAGCAAATAGGTCAAAGACCGGATGTCAAACGTGTTGGGATACGTTCAACTCTCCAAAGTAAAACTGCACCAGAACTATCAACTGAAGCGCTATATTCAATGTGGGGATTCATATAGAGAGACAGCATACAAATAGTAGAAAATTAAGTTATAAAATTACTGTATTAGGTAATCTTTTGTGCGAAAACTTACAAGTAAATTTCCATTATGAGAAAACTTAAGTCTAGAAAATGTAAGAAGACCTAAAATATTTTTATCAATTAATTAATATAGACATCAAAGCGGACATCACCTGAATGTAAAGATACGCTTCCGATTCAGTAACCTTCATTCTCAATAATAACTCAGCAATCAGAAGGAAAACATGTATAAAAAAATTATAAAAATTAAATAATTATAAAGAAAAAAATATTAATTGAGAAAAATTACCTATTACTGATGCAATTCACACGGCGAGACTGTCTGTACAAACTGTCACCCGCCATGAGAATTCCATCAATAATAGGTGAAGAGAATTCACCATGTAAGTAGTTCCAAGCAAGCGCACATGCTGCATTGGCAACACACTGCGCATTGTTGCTGTAGGAATCGAAGCGAACATCACCTTGATGAAAAGATCCGCTTTCAATGCAGTAAAATTTCAGAGCCATTTCAACAAAGTGGAATACAAAATGCAAAATAACAACAAACTTTGAATCAGGAACAGGTGTAGTTAAAAGACATAATTTAAATACAAGCGAGAACTAAGCTACTATAATAGCGCTCCAAGCGGCATCTTTAAGAACTAACGTACTTCCTTACCGACAGTTCGTCTTTTTAACATTTTTTTATAGTTTAAAAGTAAAAATTTTGTAGTTTGATGATTTTTCCACAAATTAAACATCGCAAAGAATGTTCATGCCAAATTTCAAGTGTCTAGCTTCAAGGATGGCTTCAGGACTTTACTATCATCAGTGAGTCAGTCAGTTACACATGGGGCTGTATATATTATAGATTTTTCAAATAAATTGTTATATGTCCTTGTATTTTGTACAATTTGAAAAAAAACAAATTGTATTTTGCTGCCGTGAAGGACCAATATTATGTTAACTATAAATTAAGCACTCATTATAAATCATTATAAAACAAAACTCCTATGTTAATTAGAATGAATTGTAACTTGAAATAATTTTTTTTTAAATCATTAATCTATCTTATTAATAATTTTATAAAGTTTATTCACAAAATGTTTATGTACAAAGTTGAGTTTTATAGTTTTTTCTGTTTTTTATACATCGTAAAATTAAAATTATTTCAATTGCCTTTTATTCTTCATAAGACTACATTTTTTTTATTTACACCACCAAGTAAAACCAGACACATTGTCTAATAAAGTCCCTAGGTTAACCTCCCAGTTTTTAAATTTCATTTTTCGTTCCGATTTCGTTTATTATAATTTTTTTTATACTTTTTCACTTTATACAAATATTACTTTATATATATTTAGTATTTATATCAGAATGTAGTTTAGTATTTATATCAGTATATATACTTCAATATTTATCGATTTGATTCTTCGATTCGGTATAAGATATTTCATTGGTGATTTTCTCGATGAAGAAAGAGTAAGTGTTGTTTTAAACAACAGATTATCGCCTTGAATATTTCCGATAAAACATGTGTCAAGTTATTCAGGCTCTCCAAATCTCTGGCCAAGGGATTGTTCCAAAACTTAGAGCCAAGACTTCCCGGTCAGGCCAGAGGCAGTGCTACACCCAGTAATATAAGGGTGAGTAGGCCTACCATTATCTATTTTAGATCAAAGTTTAGTCGAGTATGTCAAAGCTTAAATGTTAATAGTTATATGACTATAATAATAGACTAGGTTTAATAATAATAGGACTAACTCATATGACTAAAAAGGTGATATAGGCCAAGTTAATATTTATAAATAAATAATAACTAATTGTTACCCTATCATAGGCCTAGGTGGGCTTGTACCAGATATCCTTGATTTCCAGTGACAGTCTGCCTTTCCTTGAAACTAAAAACTGTCCTTTGTTGTGTTGAAGCAAATATGCATAGCACTTAATTAGGCCTATTACTTTTATTTCATTTAAATTTTGTGGGTCCTGTGAAAACATAACCTTGTCTTTTTTACAGGTACTCACAGACTTAGATTTTCTTCCTCTGGGAGTTACCAAGATTGTATAGGACAAAATAGATATCTTAGCGTATACAGTCTAGCGTTAGCAATTGCTTGCAATCCTTCCGTGATGCAATGGAACCAATAATTGGAAATTATGTCAACTTTCCATTTACTCCATTAGATATTGAAGAGGTGATTTGTAACCCTCTCAACGGTGGAGGTTGCTTACGCGATTGAAAGAAGAAAAAAGCTCTTATTTAAAAGAATTTTGTTTATTAAATAGGGTTACTTTTAAATACATAAAAATGCAGGATGCTATAGTATTGTATCAAGGAAATTTTTCAAATAAATTGTTATATGTCCTTGTATTTTGTACAATTTGAAAAAAAAAACAAATTGTATTTTGCTGCCGTGAAGGACCAATATTATGTTAACTATAAATTAAGCACTCATTATAAATCATTATAAAACAAAACTCCTATGTTAATTAGAATGAATTGTAACTTGAAATAATTTTTTTTTAAATCATTAATCTATCTTATTAATAATTTTATAAAGTTTATTCACAAAATGTTTATGTACAAAGTTGAGTTTTATAGTTTTTTCTGTTTTTTATACATCGTAAAATTAAAATTATTTCAATTGCCTTTTATTCTTCATAAGACTACATTTTTTTTATTTACACCACCAAGTAAAACCAGACACCGCAAAATTCCTTAATAGAGTATTATGAAAGGCAACTATAAGGCCAGGCTGCAGAACAGAAGCTTTCTTTATTTTTCATGTGCGAAAGTAATCTTCACGTACCGCCGAGGTGATACTGAATGAATTGGGGTTAATGAATTGGTTGCACATATCAGACACCTCCGTACCACACCGTTACCCTTTCCATTTTCCTTGTGCCTTATCCTACCTTTTTTTTAGGAGACTGGCTATGGGCTGGAAACAGTTCTTATGAAACCTTTCGATGTCACTGTTGAAGGAAGCCAGGAACGCTTCAACAAGCATATCAGAAAAGCAAGGTGTAGTGTACGGTGTGCGATTGGGCTGTTAAAAACCGTTCAGACGTCTCTTGAGGGATAGAACCCTCCACTACTATCCTTCAACAGCTGCAAAAATTATCCATTGTTGCGCAGCACTGCACAATCTTTGTGTCACTAAAAATATTCCTTTGCTCCTTAATGATGGTCCCACAGTCAATAATGAAATTGTTCCTGTTGAAAATGTTTTTAATAACTATAGAAGGGCTACTTAAAATAGAGAAAATATTGTAAAGAACTACGTTAATAATTAAGTTGAAAGTGTAATTTTCTTTGTAAAATGGTTGTTATGTTTTCATGGTTCTCTTGTGAGTTCACTTAAAATGCCTATTTTAGAATATATATAATTTTGTAATAACAGGTTTGATTAAAATTTTATAATAAATCACTTAAAATATCCAATATGTTAAATATTGTTGAAAATTTAAATTATATAAATTAAATAAATAGTAATAATATAGTTTTGAAAAGAGTTTCTTTATATGTTACGTGCATATAATGAATAGTGAAGAAACTACGAAATTGGACTACTTCAATGGCCTACTTAATAGGTTATATTAATGATAATTTTGTATATCCAGCAAGCAAGCCTCTAGCCCTCAAAACAGTTGTATTTCAATTTAATTGCATAATATTTTAATATTTACTTACCGTTTTCCCTCGTTTGGCTGTTTTTCACAGCCCCGCCGCCCAATTCATTGGTCTATTGGTTAAATCTTTCCACATTTTATTCGCCTTTTTCCTCGTGAATGATACATTTTTCGTAAAAGATTTTTCGTAAATTTTTGATTGGCTTCATTGAAATTGATTAATTTACAGCGCTGTTCATTTGTAATTTTCGACATTTTTACAAAATCAAGCAAAATAATTACAACTAAATAAACCAAATTGAATGATTCGCCCCGGAAGTAGAAAATGAGCAGTCTGCTAGTTACTTCTATCTGATTGGCTAGAATAGTATGTCAAGTATGTCAATGCAACGTTGTCAATTCTCTCCACGGGCAAATCTCGTCAGTCAACTTTCTAGCCGAGTCCCAACTCATTTCTCACCTGAACGGTTAAAAAGAGCAAATCCGACAGGAGGTGAGTTGGCGAGTGATTGGTGACTCACTTCTCACTCGATACAAATATTGGGCCCCGGGTCCCTCACGCTTATCATCCCCGCCCACGTCCCTTGATCCCGCCAACGTCACCCTCCGTTTCCTGCCGAACGAACGCGGAGCCCGCCCTCATCAGAATGTTGTTCTACTTTTTTGACCATGATTGAAGGTTACTTGTTATGGATTGAAAATCATATTATTATTCTGTTTATAGCACTGCATTTGTAGTGAACTAGTAAAACACTTCTCATGTATTAGCTGTAAAGCCCTTCTAATTTTCAAGTTCAATCTGAGAATGTCTACCAATAACTTTCAACGCAAATTGGTTTTTATACGTTTTCTGTAAAACGTTTCAAACTTTTTCCTCTTAGAGCAACAACACGATCATGAAAAGGAATTTGTGAAACATCGAAACAAAGTTTGTTACAAATCTCAATGTTACATGTGGGGATTTCAGTTATGTTTGTAGTCCGCTCTGGCTGCAATGCAGTACAGGCGTGTTGTTGGGCAAAGCGAGTTTACACGGAAATAAAACTGACATACTCTCCCTGACACTAATACGTCTTCCACCTTCTCCTGGTTTGTTCGGAATTATCAAAATAGCTCAGTAAAGTACACAAAAAAATTTCCTTTACATAAGCAGCACACAACATTTAAATACGTTTGATATATAATTTTCTAAAATGTTCAAAAATCATAAAAAATGTCAAGCATAAATAGTGGTTACAATATTAATCAATATTTAATCAACAGGTAAATAAAATTTAAAAGTTTTTGTATATAAAATAGAGGTTTAACGAGATGTGTAAAACCACACTCTCCAAAAATTATGAAAATTTCGGTTTATAGATCTGATGGTATTGAGTCAAAAGTGTCGGCTTTGAAATGTCAATAACAGAATCAGCCGTTATAAGCGGCTTCTCGGCTGTGATATTGCCAAATATTTATCTTCAGTCAAACGATTTTCTCACCTCATATGATACAGATATTGCTTTCTGTTTCAGTTATAAATACTGCTGTTTTCACTCAGTTCGGAAATCCACAATAAGGGGTATCGAACACAAGGAGTACCGTTATAGTAAATTTTTATTATTATTTCTTAATGAATTTGCCTTTTTAAGTTAAGTTATTCATTTCCATGGTTCAGATACCTAATGCGATCTTACTTAGTGAAAGTTTGTACTCGTACCTGAGTAAGTTTATTTTATTTCTTCTCTAGAATGCTGTAAGTTATTCTTATAATATTTAAAAAATGTATATTTTAATTATTAATATACTACATGCTGTGTAAAATGTTGTATTGCAAATAATACTTGTAATAGAAGTGTTAAACATAAAAAAGATAACCAAAGTAATGTTAACCAAAAATAATATACAAGCCTCTTGATGACATGAAACGTAAATACTGATCCAAGAACCATAAAGACAATAACAAATGTAAAAATATAATTTATTATTAAAAATGACCAAGTTGTGCATCAAAATATTAAATATTGGAGGTGAGTGGTATCAAAGTGCAGTATCAAATAAAGTAAAGCTTTAACAAACCGCAAATAAATACATTTTTTAATTATTATTTATTCATCTCCTTTCAACTGTTGCTCTAAAATAAGTGATGATATCACGTAAAACTCGTAATTAAAACAATGCACAAGAAAATCCGCAAGTTGTAGCATTCCTATGACAACTTGACTGATGACTGATGACAAGGAGTGACAGCTGACTGATGTTGTTGTGAACAGTGCAAAATTTGTGCTCCTTAAAAAGTGTTAAATTCTAAATTAATATCTTAGAAAGTAAGTGATTTTTAGTTATAAGATTAATTTAAGGACTTTTTTTACGAAATTCAATCAAATGTCTAAATTATACTCTCCAGTTAAATATTAACAATAGAATTAAGGTGCATATAACCTATTTTGAAGTTGTGTATCTTAGTCAAAATACATCAGCTGATATAACTATTCAAGTAAAATTTAAAAATTCCCAGAAATAAATACAGTTTTAGCATTGAAATGATTAAATCCATTATACAAACTAGAAGCCAAAAAGCCAAAAGTGACCTGGAATCTAAACCTAAAACCCCAGAATCGCATGGCAAACTGTTATTGAATCTAAAAACAAAAATATGTAAAATGCAAGAGGATGTAAAAGTGTTAGAACTGAGAAAACATGAATTACTCAAAGAATTAGAAAACCTGAAATCACAACAGGGTAATTTTAAAAGAGAAATAAAAAATACACAAGGCAAAAATCTTTCAGGTGCTAGCCACAATAATGATTTGTATTTGAATGACATTCATCTTCAGTCATATTTTGATTGTTTATGTAATGAAGTTACAGAAGAGAGGAATGATATACTATTCGTTGGACCTACGACCACACAGCTTCTAAAATATGGAACTTTATACGAAAATCTAACAGCTTTAACTGCCCTTGACTTTGATAAAGCAAACTTTGTACTGTTTTGTGTAAATGATTGTCCTGAAATACAAGTAAAAAACAGTTATAATGGAGCCCACTGGAGCTTGTTAGTATACCAAAGGGACATCAATACTTTCTACCACTTTGACAGTGTCATTGGTTTGAACAAGAAGCATGCTGAACAACTTGCAAACAACATAACAAGTAATTCCAACTTTGTTGAAACGAAAACATTGCAACAGAAATCATACTTTGAGTGTGGTTTACATCTTCTAGTCAATGCAAAGTCAGTAATAAATCAAATCAAAGTGAGTGGAAATGTTATTGATAACTTCTGTGACAGGCTTAAAACAGATGTAAATAATATTGAATTACCTGACCAAGAAAATGTCAAATGCAATCAAGATTATGGCCCCAATCAAGTTTGTGAATATAACACCTATAAAACTGTACCAGTATCAAAAAAATCAAAAATTAATAAATTACAATCCAAACAATGTGAAGCACTTCCAGTACTGCAAGAAAAGTTTACTATTTTGACCTCTAACAGATTTTCATGTTTTGAAAATGAAATTGAATCTTGCAATGTAGAATGTCAATGCGAACCACACAACAAGAAAGATAAAGAAATAATACATAAAAATAAATCAAAAGTAATTATGGTTTCTGACAGTCATGGAAGAAGGTGTGGCGAATTATTGCATGACCAACTAAAAGAAAAATTTGATGTTCTTTCAATTTTCAAACCAAATGCGAAATTTAAACAAGTGACCGAAGACTTGCCTAAGCTTACAGAAAAATTTACAAAAAAAGACTATGTGGTCGTACTAGGTGGTACAAATGATGTAACAAACTTAAATACATTTGAAAATAACATTCTTGAAGACTTTCAGGTCTTAAATAAAACTAGCAAAATCACCAACGTAATATTCCCAGGCATCCTTCATAGATTTGATAAGCCTTTTCTGAATGACAAAATTATCAAAATTAATAATGAATGGAACAGAAATTTAAAAACACTTTCCACAGAAATAATAATAGTTTTGTTTCAGTAAAAAAATTTAACATGAATAGAAGGGACCATACAATTCACGGTTTACATTTAAACATGAATGGAAAAAGAAAATTAATGTCCGTTATCGCAGAAACTATTAAAGAAGACTCTATGACAAAAGAGAACCATCTCAAAAGTGATAAATGTGTGACAACAACGAACAATTTAAACATAAAATCATTGAGTGACTGGCCTCCACTATTGCCAAGCGTAAAACAAATTGAATTAAACCAGAACGTACCCTTGGGCAAAAAGGTTCTACCATCTAAATTAAAGAAAAGTGATTATTGCAAAGTGAATACTTGTGGAAACTTTCTAAATTCTAGTACCAGTAGTGATGAAGACAGTTTAATTTCGATCATAGACGACAAGACTTGTTCTCCTTTATTTTGCGGCTCAATGAGAATGGATCTTCAACCAGAGACTCCTATTTCAAATCTGTCTGTTCCATGTGATTCTTTAAACAGGTAAAGCCACCAGTCGTTGGGAGGGTAAATATAAAAGACAACCCCTCACTTAAAAATAACATTTCAATTTTTCACCAAAATGTGCAAAGTGCAACTAACAAAATTAATGTTTTAGAAATTGTTTGCATGGAATTAAATCAAAATTTCTTTGTTATCAGTGAACATGCATTTAACGCTGAAACTTGCCAATTTTTTCAGTTACAGAACTACGTCCAGGCTAACATATACTGCCGGAAATATTATAAATCAGGAGGGGTTGCAATTTTTGTTAAAAACACAATTGTATTTCATAAATTAAATTTTAACTTTTCTACTGACAAAAATTTAGAAATCACTGGTATTTCATTTAAAAGCAAAAATGGGAAAATTAGCCTTGTTGGTATTTACCGTTCTCCAAATGGTAATATCAACACATTTTTTGAAAAATTTGAGTTCCTTTTACAGCTCTTAACTAAACGCAAATCAAAATTTATTATTATCGGTGATTTTAACATAGATGTACTGAATATTAAAGATAGAGCTGTAAAACAATTTAAAGATTTATTACATTCATTTAATTTACAATGGTCTATAAACTCTCCAACACGTATAAAAGGTAATTCTAAAACTGCAATTGATAATGTTATTTCAAATATAAGTGGTCTTATAGACATTGATGTTATAAACACAGCTGTCTCTGACCATTTTGGGCAGATGGTTACTCTAAACAATTTTTCTCCTGAACTAATACAGTCAACAAAAAAGTTACAACGTATCACCTTACCAGAAAATATTACAAAGCTCAAGGAATCTTTGAAAAATGAATCCTGGCTGTCTGTTAATAGTAAAGATTCGGTTGAGGAAAAATTTTCTGAGTTTGTGTCAACATTTTCTAGTCATTTGGACAAAGCATGTCCTTTACGAACATACGTTGAAAGACCAAAAAAGAGATCATCGACGTGGATAACTAAGGGGATATTGGTATCCAGAAAAAACATTAAAATCTATTCAAAAATATTCTATAGCTCCCAAAATGAAAATTTTAAAACATTTTACAAACGGTATAGAACAATTTATAGAAGGGTAATCAGAGCAGCAAAAGCATATGATATTAACAGAAGGCTTGAACAATGTAATAATTTTTCTAAATCTGCTTGGAATATAATAAATGGTCACAAAGAACAAATTAAAAAACCTATGAAGCTTAAAGTGAAAGAAAAATATATTTCTGACCCCTTAAGTATAGCCCAAATTTTTAATTCATTCTTCTCAAACGTAGCTATTAATAATGACATTAAACCCGAAGAAATAAAATGTAAAAACATTATCACAAAATCTATGTTTTTATGTCCTGTCACAGAAGAGGAATTAATATATGTTATCAAACATTTTTCTGCAAAAAAATCTACTGATATCACTGGTTTTTCTATGTGGTTATTAAAACAGATAATTTCAAGTATTAGTAAAATTTTAACAAAATTAATCAATCTGTCCTTTGAAGAAGGTATTTTCCCTGAAAATTTCAAATTGGCAAAAATCATACCTATATTTAAGAAAGGAGATCCGTCGGACGTGAGTAATTACCGACCGATTGCTCTCCTGCCTATCTTTGGCAAAATCATAGAAAAACTTTTTTATATTAGACTTACCTCTTTTTTGGATCATAACAATATTCTTTCAAAAGCTCAATTTGGATTTAGAGAAGGTTTCAGTACACTCGACGCTATAAATAACTTCCTTGAATTCATTCTAATTGGACTTGAAAAGGGTCATAAGGCTACAAGTGTCTTTTTGGACCTCAGTAAAGCATTTGATTGCGTTGATCATGCTTTACTTCTGAATAAACTTGAAAATTATGGTATTCGAGGAACTTCTTTTAAGTGGATTAAATCCTACCTTGAAGGAAGAACCCAACAAGTATTGATACAAAATAAATTGTCCGGTAAAGAAAATATATCATATGGTGTTCCTCAAGGCTCAATCCTTGGCCCAGTATTGTTCTTACTTTATGTAAACAATTTAGATGAAATAATAAATGTTAATCAAATTACACAATATGCTGATGATACAACTCTCAGTTTTACAGCTGATTCAACTGAAAATATAGAGAGTGTATCTTTCACACAGGTCAATTGTTGTGTTCAGTTTTTTAATAGTTTAAACTTAAGAGTGAACTATTCAAAATCAAACTACATAAATTTCAATTTAGGAAATGTAGATGAAAGCAAAAACCCAGTAATTATGATAAATGATCACATTTTGGAACAAGTCAATTGTGTAAAATTTCTGGGTTTAAACGTAGAACAAAATTTAACTTGGGAACACCATATTGACTATGTCTGTAAGAAAATTTCCTCAGGAATATTTCTTATGCGTACACTTTCGAAATATTGTGGAACAAAAATTTTAAAAACAGCCTATTATGGCATAATTCAGCCACATTTATCTTATGGATTACCTTTATGGGGGGCTTGTGCCGATTCCAAATTTTCAAGGGTATTTATTCTACAAAAGAAATCTGTACGAATCCTAGCCAAGATAGGCAGAAGAGAATCGTGCCGATCAGCCTTTCGCAGTATGGAAATTTTAACGTTAGCAGGTTTATATATTTATCAGACAATTAAGTTTTTTCTAACAAAATGTGACTAAAAAATTGGCACACATTTTCATAATTATAATACAAGAAATAAAAATTTATTCAGAACTGGTTTCCACAGACTTGAAAATTACCATAAGTTGCCATGTTACGCTGGAGCTAAATTGTTTAACCATCTCCCTGAAAGCATAAGAAATAATAATGAAATCAATTTATTTTACAAAAAACTAAGAGAATATTTAATAAATAATGCGTTTTATAGTGTAGTAGAGTTTATAAACCACACCCATGCAAACACTTAGAAATTAATAGTTTTATAGTCTAAATAAAGTGCACTTTGCCCAATAATTTATTGGGTTTTGAATAAACTGGTGGCTCTATCTGTTTAGGGCTGCAAAAGTCAACACAATATATAACTATTGTACGTGACTGTTATAATAAATAAATAAATAAATATTCAATGTTATTCAGTGACATTAAAAATCCATAACTAAACATGCATGAAGTATCAAAACAACACTAAAGGAATAGATGTCATGAACAAGACTTCAATATTACCAGTGAAATATTGAAGCTTAAAAGTCTTACAAAAGGGTAGCCTCTTAATATGCCAAGTGGTATTTCAATTAATCAAATTATTTTTAACCAAATGCTTTTAAAAGATTTTCAGCCTATAGGTGTTAGTAGGCCTATTTTAATTAGGCTTGATTGAAACTGTATGTGAATAATAATAACATGAATAAAATAAATTATTGTATTAGTTATGTTTAAAATTGTGTAAACAATTTTTGATTAACTTCGCGTATGAGCAATGTATACACAAATCCTACATTCAAAATTTGATTGATGATATTAAGTTGCTTAATTTCATCGTACTATGATGATGATGTAATTACAAAAAAATAATGTAGATACTAATTTAAAATCACAGAACACATTTCCTTGCCTAAATTATAGAACTGTAAATGTGATAGAAAAAAGTAACAAAAAGATCAATTTTAATAGTGTAGATATAAATATAGTATAAATGACAGTTGACCTAATTAAATAGGCGATTGTCAGGAAAGTACTGTCTGGTTGGTGACAAATAAATACATGTCCATTACTGATGTGTAAGTGACCAGGGTGCAGGTGAGGGGGGGGGGCACAGTGCCTTAGGGGCCTATTTGTATCCATACAGCCTCCACCGCCGGACCGGGATGTCCTGTCACGTGGTACATTTATATAAACACCGCCGCCATTATAGTTTATAGTGTCATTACCAATTATGGCACACGGGCCGTGAGTTGATGGCTCCTGGGAGGCCAATTCATATCCGCACTGGTCGTGTCCAGCCCCGTGCGTTGGTGTATGGCCTGGTTGTTCTGCGCAGAGAGTAATTTGTTGTCATGGTTTACAATTTCTCAGTTCTCAATCCTATGAAATTAATTATCTTATACTCTAAAATAAGTCATGTTTGTACGATCAAATTCTTTTTCTGTTCAATTATTTTTTGATTGATTATGGTGAGTAGTAGGGAATGGCTACAGTTGGCTCAGTTCAAGGTCATTGGTTGGAAGAGGCAGGTGTGGGGTTGGAAGTGTGGGGTGAGAGTGATGGATGGGTTTGGGAAGTGGGTCAAGGTCATTTGGAGGGGGTTTTAAAAAAGTGGGAGCCGCAGGGGCTCGGTGGGAATGGGGAGGGGTGGGGCGGCTTCGGGGTTGGAGGTTTTAGTTTATTTTTAAAATTAAATCAAAGTCGTGTTCTTGTGCAGAGAGGTGTTGGAGTGCCGTCCACTGGTGAGGGAGTGGTAGACGCCGAAGGTGGTGGCGAAGAGAAGGTAGACGCACAACATGCACAGTACGCATTTGAACAGTTGCAGCAGGCGAACCATCCCTTGTTGATTTTCCGTTTCCAATTGCAGCCTGTTGATCTCTAGTTTGAGTCTGTCCTCTTCCAATTGTGTTTTAAGTGAAAAATCATCCATCATGTTTGTGTGCTTGTTTTAATTTCTGTAGGTGAAACGGGAGCGGTGTTGACGGTCGGAAAGTTGGCGATGAAATGAGAAACGAAGATGAGGACAGGGCATATTTACTGGAAAGTGGTGGGGGGTTAAAAAAAAAAAACAGTTGTGTGTCCGATCAAACGTCGTCGTCAGCTGTCGGTGTAGTTTTGGAGGATGCAGGAGTGAGTTTTAGCAAACTATCTTCATCTTCAGTCTCAACTTTATCGCATGTTGGACAACCGTAAGCAAGTTCCAAATTCATAGTGATGCAGTGGAATTTGTCTATAATATCTTCTAAAGTTTCCATTATATCTTTTAAATCATGTCTTGTTCTAATTACAAAAGTAGATTTCATTAGCGCTAGCGGATCGTTGTTCATCGTACGGGAGTCGGGAAACAAATGGCGAGCGTCAGTCAGCGGCTCGCTTTAAGGCGGGCAAGGGCGGTGGAGGGGGAAGTGGAGGGGTGGTGGCGTGGTGGGAGAAGTGGAGGGGTGGTGGCGTGGTGGGGGAAGGGTGATATACCCCCATGCGAATCGTTGGCCAGCGCATTTCGCAGCGAAACGCCGTTCGGGTAGGTAGTAGGAGGTGTACTAAGATAACCATTAGTTGTATTTTTAAGTTAGGAATACTAATAATGTTTGTAAATTAAATATTAAGTTTATATTTAACCAGAGCTTGCATTTCTTGTTCCTCGTCGTTTAATTCAACAATTTTAACACCATTAGTTGTCTGTTCCTCTTCCTCTGCACTTTGCGACGATGAAGACATGGAGGTGGCAGAAGATGATGATGAGGATGAAAATATTTTGGTAGGATTGACGTATTGCACTGTGATGTTGATCCATCTTAAAGGATAGTTATCAATGAGTGTGAGTAAGTTTTGGAATAGTTCTTCCATCTCTTCTCTGTCGGTAATTAAATGTTGAAAGGAAATGAATTTATCATCCATGTTGTTCTCAGTGCGAGTAATGAAATAAGAATGAGAAGCGTATCGAATGATCCGTAGAATATATGTTGTAAAAAATAAGTGGTGGGGGTAATCTCAAGGTCAATCAAATGGAGTTTTAAAAAAGGGCTGCAGTCAGTGACTACAGCTATACATCTGAAGCTTCAACAGGATCAGTAGACCAATCTGATCTGTACTTGCACGCACTTATGATGCATGTACAAAAGTCGTCTTTATAATATGCATTGCACTCTCGACAATTGACAAGTTTTTCCGGATGAAATTTGATACACCTCTGGGGACAGCAAGTGTGGAAGTATCGTGATTTATAAATCTTGATGGTTCGCAATTCCGGTGGTGGTAGTTGCTTTGTCTTGCATTTGCAGTAACAGGATCCGAAGAATTCACACTTTGTACAAGCTAATCCGTCTACCATCCATCTTCCTAAATCGGTGCATTTTTGTTCACAACAGTAGCGCGGTGCGTCCTCGTTTTTCTTCTCTTCCATGTTGGCGCTTCTAAGTGTTGGCAAGAAATGAAGTTGTATAGTGTAGGATAGCGTGTTTTATAGACTAGGAAAAGTGGTGGGGGTAATCTCAAGGTCATCCAAATGGAGTTTTAAAAAAGATCATCTTACAAGTGTAAGATGTATTTATTTAAGATACTGAGTATTCATTTTCTTTTTCTTTCTTTACATCTTGTTTGTATTTTTCTTTTTCTTCTTTAGCCATGGCGATGAGATCTTCAGTGGAGAGTGGATGTACTTCAGGAAATTTTAGAATTAATTTTGGTTGGAATCCCTCTTTAGTCAATACTTGAAGATCGGACGTCATTTGTTCTACACTTTGATAGTCTTTTCCGTAGATTTTTCCATTGAATTCAATCATCATTCTGTACAACATGGTATTAGTAGTTGTTTTCGCTGCGTCAGTTGGAGAGCAAATGATGATTCTGTTAGGTTACACGGTCCTTTTATAGATGCTACAGCGACCACTTGATATTATTTAACATTAGTAATATTTCTGGAACTTAACATTACTTTGAGTAGATGGTGTTGTAGTTGAAGGTTGTGTGGAAACGAATACTTCTTCGTTGCAGAACTTCTGTTTAGGAAACATCCTCATGTTGTTAGCGTAAACATCAATATTTAAACGATAACCACCGGCAAGTAACACTCGCAGTTCATTAATAAAATCGTCGAGTTCTTCAAAAGTTGTAATGGTGGTGGTATCATATGATGCACACTTAACCTTAAGAGACATGTTGTTATTCGTAATAACTGGAGAGCCAACAGAGATGTGTACAGCACGAAAGGTAGTCGTAGACTGATGAGATCCTCAAGAAAATTACGGCCTTTATATACCCTCGAAACTAGGTCAAGGTCATCCAAACGTGTTTTTTAAAAAAGCAACATATCGATAGTGCAGAAACACTATCGATATGTTGCCTTTTCTTATTACTTTTTTTTTCATTTTTATTTTTTATTTATTTAAAATCAGTTACACACATGTACAACAGTATATATAAACTACAGACTAGTTGCTAGTAGGCATAACATGAAGTGTAAGTTCAGTAGAGTTGGTTCCACTAGGACCGTGGGATGCCAAATAGAGTGCGCCGGGGTGAATCAGTCGTAAATCTTCATTCTGCAGCAGTTGAACGAAGCGTTTGGGAAGAAATACTTGAAATTTCGGTTCATCACCAGGTGTGTAGGGTGCTTCACTCAATGTGCAATTGATGGCGTCTCCATTTGATGATTCCATCTTCTTAATAGTGTGAATAATGTAATGTTTTTCTTCCTTCAATTCTGAACATTTCTTTGTCGGTAGTATTGTAGATTTAGAATGTTTGTTGAATTGATCAACAAGTGACTGTAGAAAAGTTTGCGATGCCATTATTTTCTTCTTACTATTGTTCGTCTTCTTCTTCTTGTGCTTGCGCGTCAGAGGTGTTGACTCCTCGGAGGTTAGAGTAATACTCATGCATTGCCATAGTGCCGCTCTCGCTTTTATACCCATCGCTTCCCCCACCACTTTGCTGGAGATAGACATTCAAACGATATGCGTTCTTTAAAGCACATTGAGACTGCTGATGTTTAAAGTTTTTAGATGCAATACAGATGTTAGCAAAGTAGCAATAAAAATCTTTCTCCATTTGCACATTTATCACTTCATGGTTTGTATATGCTTGTATCCAATTTGCTTTTTCCAATCCTCTTGTAAAAATAGTTTTGAACTCTTTGCAGAAATGATTCATATTGTAGGTTATAAAACCTTCATCCCATGTTAGATTATGAAAATGTTTCATCAACCATTTGTTTGTTACTTTAGCTTTGGTTGTTAATCTGTTGAACGGCAAAGGAGGCATGAATAAAAAATGATAAACAACAGATGTTATCATATCTAGTACCACTAACTCTTTAATTATAAAATTTCCATCATTACCACGGAATGCCTGAAACTCTATGATACCTCGCTTTACTTCCATTATTTCCGTCTTCTTAGAGAATGAAACTCGTTTATCCATGATGACGTTCAGTAGAAACTGGTATGTCAATGCGGATTGACAGCCTTTTATACTCCAACATTCTTCTTCTTCTTACTTACAATATTCTTTGTCTGTTTAATTTGTTGTTGATTGTTGATTGTTGAAACATGATTCGTTTTCCTTGTTTTCTTGATTTTCTTCTTCATTTAAATTAAAGTTGGTTTGATTGCGGTGTAACTGTCTCCACATCTCTACTTCATGCGGTATCCTATTGAAGATTGAAGTATCTACTGGACCGTATAGGATTGGAACATATGGTTGTCTATCCAATGCATCAATTAAATAATCTTTGATAATTGTACTTGAGAATATCAGCTGTTTTAAATATCTTGTTATAGGACCAGTAGCACAAGTTAAAGCGTAAAACTCTTCTTTTGTCAAATGTATTTTTATATTATATTTAGTTAAATCTCTAAATCGAACTAGTTGTTGACCACGTTGCTTAACAATATCGATTTCAATATTTGATTCGAACAAACCTAGTTTTGTTTTTCTTCCAAACGTATTGTTACTGAAATAGCATTCCAAGAGATGTATATGTTTCATAAAAGATTCCCAAGAAGATTCATTGAAGGTTACCATTTTAGATCCGTGATTCAAAATAACAGTTGGAGAGTAATCCAATGATTTCATTACTCCAGCAGACACAGTCTTTGTCATACAAGAAGAAATAGGATAAAATATTCTAAGAAATACCTCCATTAAGATGTTGGTAGAAATGTTATCTTCAATTTTCCTTTTCTTTGTTTCTTTTTCAACTTCCTCTTCGTCAGTCTTCTTATGTTTAAACTTGAGGAACTCTTCCATTTCCTGTTCAACTTGTCTTTCTATATCCAAACTATTGTCAGCCATAAGAGGTGTAGTTTCTTCATTAGCACTTGATGTAGTAGAACTCATCTTGCGGACGATGTTACCCATACGACAATCAAAGATGAAATGAATTTCCAGCTCTTCTTTCTTGCTTTTATACTCGCAGATGACCTAGATATTGTTGAACTTTGTAAAAACCTTACAAATCGTGCAGATGTTGTATTAATCCTTTTTAAAGTACATTCTTCACAATTCCTGTCAGCGGTGTGTAAGTAACTATTTTGTCATGTAGAATTAAACAGTATGCTGAAGTTCCATCTGGTATTTTATCTTCAAATTCCATTTCAATTTTTATATCTACACTTGAAGATTTCACAGATTCATTTTGTTTTGAACAATCGATTACAACAATTGGAGCTTTTGAATAAAATTGTTCTGGTGATAGTAGTGGTGTATTTGTCTTACCATAATATGACGATTGAAATCTTGCATACATGTCATATAGAATGGAATAACGTTTCTTGTCAAATGAAACATTTAAACTGTCATATGGAAAGAACTGAGAGTTTAGAAAAACTTTGCAATTCTTTATCTTGCAATGGTCAAATTGACCAGCGTGCGCAGTTATAACATCTTTTCGTTTAGTCTGAAAACCGACTATTATGTACCTTGCTCGTTCTAAATAAGTAGAGGTTTTAACAGTCCATGTTTGTCTTTCTGTTTGAGGCAATATGGGGTATTCATGAAATTCCCAACTTCTAAATGGTATTACAATATCACGGTCAGATTTTAATTTTTTCAATAATAATACTCGATGTTCATCCGCCAATCTGACATGTGGTACTCTCCATACAACTTTATCCAATTGAAGTTGCCATTCCAAATCGGCATCTTTTGTTCCACTTGGCGCTTGTATTACATCCTTATTCGTTGAAGATCTGAGCAGTACCAGTTCTTGCTTTACATTTATTATTATTCTCTTGTAATCTTCTGCGAATCCCAAAAGCAATCGTAAAGGCACATTAAAATCGAAGTAACCTTTTGAATTAGGAGTAATAGTGTCTTTATCAGGAGTCACCCATCCAGCGGAGATTAAAGAATTCTTTTCATGCGGTGTTATTGAAGTCAATCCTTTCAAAGTTGTTGATATACCAACTTTTTTTGTTGAATCAACTGTTACTCCAGATATCTCATATCTAATTTCATCAAACAGATATGCCATAGGGTTATTTATAAAAGGAACAGTTGAACCAGATTTTCCATCCAATGTTGTTACTCTTCCTTCAATATATAAATAACTTTCACATGGTAATGTGTAGATATCTTGTTGTTGAATGGGAATCCTTATTTCATCATTATTATTTAATTTTGATGAAGTGTAAGGGTTGTGAGTGTGATATTCCTTCTCCCATAGGGTTTCGTCGAATGTCGGTCCTTGCGCTATATCCAGTATATCCATGGTTGGCAAGTTTTAGTCCGATCTTCTGTAGGAAGCGTATGTTGTCCGGTGTTAACTCGTTGAATGTTGAGGAGCTACTGAGCTCCCGACTCTTCCGTTGTGGTTTAAATGATAATCCCATGTTGACTTTATGTTGCCGCTCTGATATGTAACCGTATAGTTATTGTTTCTCCTCTAAAGTCAACACTAATGCCGTCTTGATCCAATATGTTCAGTACGATGTCTGAAATGAAACTGGTGTTTAACGGTAGGTATATCAGGTTTTGTGGCTTCTCAACTATTTTAAAACCAGGAGCTACTGTGGGGTAAAATGTATGTAATATGTGTTGATTTACTCCATCTCTATATGATCCGTGTATAATATTACACGTTACATCAATACTGTTCACCTTTAATATTGTTACTGTTGTATCGCCAGTATAATCATTTCCAGGAGCTAAAATTCCTTTCTTCTTTGAAAATCCGAGCAAATTGCCGATTGAGTGGTCTAAGCTAAAATCTATATAATACTTTGAAGTTATTTCTGCTTTTAATGTATTATTATTACCTTTTATAGAAATATTTTCTTCTCCAAGTTTCTTTTGTAATACTTGGTTTATATCGTCTATTTCATATGCTCCTGTAGATAATGGAATTATTTTCAATTGTGAATAATTTCCTTTTTCATCTTTACTCTCATAATAATGTAGTAAATTATTTTTTCCTTCCGTAACATTGGGAATTGAATTGTATGTAGTCAAATCCAATAATGCTGCTTCCCATAGTTTGTCCGTAGATAAACGTAACGCTGGGAAAAGTGTACTTTTCAATGTTGACGAATTTCCGCTCAGCGACACTGTATACGATGACATCTTAAAGCTGACTGACGCTCTTCGCTAGGAACTCTAAACATAAATGTCCGCATATTTCTGTATTGCTAGGTTGCTCTCTTTTGTAGTTGTAGAATATATTCTTGGAGTCCCGAAAATAATGTTGAAGTTCTTTTGGTGGCGGTAAATTTCCAAAACTATCAAAGTAGTAAACATTTTCTCCAAGTTTTTTATAACATACCCAATGAGTACCTGGTCCATAATTAGAGTCTAAGTTTACTATTCCAGTTTCATTTTTCCACACTCTATTTGGTAATGTATCTTTCATAAAAACTCCTCTGAAGAATGGTATTCTTAAACATTTCACATATTTTGACAATTGATAGTTTGTTAATGCTTCATTTGGAATTATCAATTTATTCTTCTCATTTAATACACACAGTACGGTCTTAAGTAAAGACCCGATCCGTTTTTTACCATTGACCATATGGATGTTTTCTTGACTTTCCTTTTAGGGTTAGTGCGACGTCTTCTTTTGATGTTCCCGCCTCTTTTTGCAGCTTCTTTTTTACTAGGTTTTCTCCCGCGTCGTCTTCCACCACCAAACTTAGCTTTCGTCTTCATGGCTGTTGTCACTGCCCAAGCTGCTGCTTTTTCCGCAATACTGGTGTCACTTGATTTAACCCTTTGCCAAGCTTTTTCCGCTAGCACTCTATCCGCTATTGATCTATTTGTTGAATCTGCAAACTTGGAATACGCTATATCGTGTTCTTTGCAAGCTTGATCTAATTTATTAATTCCAGGATCTCCTCTTGCCAAACGTTTTGCCAACTTAGTTCCGGGTCCACAATATTGATAGCCTCCGGGCAGATGAAATTCGTATGGTAAAGCGTCTATTGCTCGATTTAGAACAGCACCAACAGGAATCCGTCTTAGCAGGGATAACGCAGCTGATGTTATACCACGTCCTTTCTTGTCGCTGTCTTGACGATGACTGAGAGGTGTGGTCTTCATTATGTTGTCTTATATAACCAGCGTGTTTACTCCACGAGCTGCTTTACATAAATGAATAACTCGTGCACAATGTTTTATATTTAAATATTTAATTATTCAAATTAATTATATACTGATTTATGATTTGATTTTTAATCCAAGCTTCTCGTTCATCGGGTTGAATCATCACATGACTCGTTGTACTAGCTATATGATTGTGGGTATCGATAAGTAAGTTTCCCACTATTCTTATTAAACAATCTAAAGTTACAGCATCTTTCGGATGTTGAGGATCGTGTAACTGCATAATACGTTTATCATTACACGTGTAAGCAGTCGAATCACTTTTCGACGTTGTTATGACTTGTCCAATAGTAGCAGCATCATTTAAATCTTCTCCTGGTAAAATATTAATTATTTTCTTCATCTTTGCATCATATTTGGTCCCAAAGTGTTTATCCCAAGTTATTGTTTGTCTCAATGTAACACAATCATCATCTTCATAACCAGGATAAATATCTTTTATTCTTCTATTACGACCATTGTATGTACCTAATGTACCACCACTCGCAATTAATGTTTGCACCATTAGAGGTACATCTGTATCTTTTATACCAAATCTTCCATTTGTTATTGTTTTATGTCCTGCATCCCATTCATCATTATTTCCTTGCATTAAATCAAACTTTTCATTTCCATGTATAAATGTATCTCCTCGCTTTAGCACGGCATCTTCATGTTTTACAAAATTCGATGTTCCCCTCTTTAATTCTTTAGATAATTGTTCCATAGTAACAGCGTCTTTTGGTTGAGAAGCGAACTTTACATTTGACAACACTTTCCCATGACAATCGATTTCATCACCATCTTTTAAAATACAGTTGTCCTTGATGTATTTCAGGTTTACAGCATCCCCATCTTCCTTTGGGTATCCAATGTCATTTATTATAAATTTATAAAAAGAAAATCCGCGTTGAGTCTTTTCCGGTATTATAGAATGTAAATATTCTTTATTAACTGAATCTTTATCATTTTTTGGATTTGCCACGTTGGTTATTCTATGATTTCCAGCATCATATGTCTGTCCATCTTTTAAATTATTACCCCATTGTAATTTTAAAGTATTTGAAAGTTCAGATGATAAATACTCTTTAGTAATTGCATCAGAACTGTCAGTTGGTTTACCAACATTAATTATTCTATGTGATTTAACATCGTAAGTATTCTTGTCTAATTTCAATGATGTTGAAGTAGCCTCTTTTACTGTCTTTAAATTCGCCCCATCAGTATCTTCTTCTGGGTCTTTAACAAATTTTAAACGTTTGTTACTCATATCATAGTCACCTTCAGGTGTTTGCGGCAATCCACTTCTTTTTCTGTTTTCTCCTCCTTGTACTCCTAGCCCGGAGTACCGTCCGAACTTGTCGACGCTCATGATTGAACTGATCCACTGTATGCTCAAAGCTCTCTTATATATCCGTGATGATTTATACAACTATTCCACGATTTCGAAGTTCGTCAACTAAAGCCACCCATTCATTATTTAAACCTGTATGACCAGCTTCCATGGCTTCATGTAATAGTCTCATTCTATCAACCAATTTGTTTATATCACTATAGTAAATCACATTTGTATTATATAGGTTTTTCATTAAACCTTTACCAGATGTCAAAGTTTCTCCTTTTTTCTTTTTACCATATTCATCAATAAGTGATAAGTCCATAAGTGATAATGACTTCCTCTTAAGCGGTTTCTTCACAGCTGGTGCAGTTCGTAATGTTGGTAGTTTTTTCAGGGGAAACAATCTTTTTATTACAACCGTATATTTAGTTGCACGTGTTCTATTTATCATTGAATCTTTGGAGTAATTCTTCTTATGAGCATTAGTATTTTGCAAAATTTCTTTAAAAGTATTTAAATCTTGAAGCGTATATCTTATAGGTATATTTTTGAAAATCAGTTCAAATAATCCTTTTGTTCCTTTATATTTATAATCACCAATAACAATATCATCATCTTCAGTCAAATATACTTTTGAATCTCCTATTTTTAATTCATTTCCATCAATTCTCGCACCATATACATGTGACTTGTGTAATTTTGGGTTATCTTTTATTTCATGTAACATCTTCATGATATACTTTCTTCCAAGAGGTCCTTGTTGCAATATATCACTACTTAATTTTGTTAGATTTGGAATTGATTGTTCTGCTTCAGGTATATGTTGTTCTTGTTCTTCTTCTTTTTCAATATTTATTTCTGGTTCTTCTTGTCTTGTTTCTTCTTCTTTTTGAGAAACTTCACTATCACTTGTGTAAGAATCATCATCTTCTTCCTTTTTCAAACTTTTTACTTCAAATTTAGAAACAGGTAGCAAAACATCTCCTTCATAATGAGGTTTACCAATAGTTTCTGTTATCTGTTTTAAAGGTTCTGTAATAGGCTTAAATGTAGTCTCCAGAAATTCTTCTCTTTCATTCAAACCCATTCTTAATGCTCGATTTTTAAGTCTAATCGAGTCACTCAGTGATTTTATTTCTTTTAATAGTTTTTCTTGGTTCACCATGTTTACGCTGCGAAGACCAATCTATTACTAAACGTATCATCAATCGTTCAATGGATTAATACAAATTTATCCAACCCTATACGATATCTTCCATTTTTTATAGCTTCTTCTTTCATAATAACTAGAAATCCATATTTTTCAGCCCATGCTTTGCCACACATTTCTTTAAATTTATCAAATGACATGTCTGCATTTACATGGTCATTATATATGTGCTTTAAATTTGTTTCATCCTGCTTGAAGATAATAAGTAGATTTGCATTATCTCTTATTAGTTGTTTTGGAATTTTACTGTAAGTTTGACCAATATAAATGCTATCAATATTGTAATGTCTCCCCATGGCAAAATAACTTCTAATAGTGTCATGATTTTCACAAGATACATCATCGAATATAAATATAGAAAATGGTTTAGCCTCGTTTGGCTCCATTATAGTTTCACTAGCATTAAACTTGTAGAAATTAACTTCAGGCACACTTGCGAGTACCTTATCCAATAATTGGTATTTGGGTTGTTGCAAAGATTTGGAAAAGATGTAAATGTTGTTGAAACGTAATCCTTTAGGATTTGTTATTAAGTTAAAAACCACATTCGTCTTTCCACAATTTGACGGACCAGTTATTAAACATCTTATTGTGTTTGGCAGTAGTTCACCATGTTTTCCATGATTTAACTTGTCGTTGTCAACTGTTAATTCATCAATATTATTAATAAAAAATCGATCCTTTTGTTGCACAATCTCCATCTTGTGTAAAGGTTAAACACGTAATGACTTCACAAATTGCTACACCAAGTCTTTTGTAGGGATCCAAGAGTCTTCACTTTTATCAAATCCCAACCAACGTACTTTAACCTTATCCTTTTTTCTTTGTAAAATCTTTTCAACAAGATATACATCGCCGACTGATGATTTTAACAACTCATGTCCGTAGAATCCACCTTCGAGTAATTCACCCTTGTTGTCCTTTAAGATGTAAGTTTCAGGTATTGTTGGTTGCACTTTATAGATTGTAAATACTTCATTAGTCCAGTTTGGCAGATACCTTTTACTAAATACTCCTTTGTACTTACTTATACGAACTTTATCATCAACTTTAAATGTTTTAGGCTGCATTTTTTCATGTTTAGGAGTTGTATTATTCCTAATACGTTTTAATACCATCTTAGCATTACCGCTATTTACTTGGTTAGGCTTCATACCAATGGTTCGATGATACTTGTTGTTATATTCTTTTATAAGTTGCGGTAAGATATCATACCAAACATATGATCCTCGTTTGGAAAATGTTTTATACATTGCTCCTTTTAATGTTCTATTGAATCTTTCTATTATTGAAGCTTTAACTTCAGAATTTGTTGAATAATGATTTATTTTATACTTCTTCATTAAAGCTGCAAAGTCTTTGTTAAAATACTCTTTCCCATCATCAGTTTGTAGATGTTTGATGTTGAATTTATTTCTTTGTATAGCCGTTTCCATAGCTTTTGTAACACTTTTACCAGTCTTGTCCTTTAGCGGTAAGGCATCAGCCACTTTAGTAAAACAGTCTATAATCGCTAAAATGTATTTGAATCCTTTATTCAACTTACCATGTGGTATCATTTCAATGAGATCGGCTTGGAAAAGATCATTCATTCCTTTTATAACTGTACTTCTTCTAGGAAATTTTCTTCTTGCTGGCTTATGAAGTTCATTTACAATCTTGTTCCTTAAATCTTCCATCTTCAGTTGTGTCTTCCACACCGCTTGTAAGAGTACTGATCTCTAAAATGGTTTATCCTCTTTTATATGGTTAGATTATAGGTCAAGGCCATATTACATTGGTGTAAAAAAGAGGGAACATGACATTGGGCTTGTCATGTCCCCTCTTCTTTACGGAAAGGAAAAAGGAAGAAGGTAAAGGACGAAGAATAGGTTTACTGGTCGATAGGGTATAAGGAGTAATGTCCGAATGGTAGAGTTTTTATATTATCTTCCAGGATGTACCTCTTATCATCCTTACAACTCAAAGCCCATTTGGTTTGCTTTACACTGAAGAGACGATGGTTGAAGCTTCTTATGGTGTTAAATGTTGCTGTTGTCTCAACATTTTCAAATAAGCATCTCTTGTATTCTTCAAACTGTACATTCTTCTTCAGGTATGAGGTTTTTATACCCTTGGCCTTCTTTACGATTTCATGTTCTCTTCTTTCATTTTTGTACAGTTTAAATGAATATAGTTTAGACATTAAAGCTACAACCTCTTCCATTGGCACGCCATTTGTCTCGTCTTTGAACTTTCCTAATACCTTTTTATTTCTACCGTTGTCGTAGTTGGGATGGTTTTGTGGATAATCAGAAAAGTCAAAGTCCGTAGTATATATAAAAGTACGTAGGTCTTCATACATGTCTTCTGTTTTTATCCAATAAATAAAAGCATCTGTATCCATATATGCAATCCCGATGTTTTCTCTTCCATAAAACTTCACCATCTTGTTGTAGTGAAAGTCATACATGTGGGTTTTAGAAATATCCAAAATAGACATTCCCACATATAGAGGACGATCCATTGTTATTGAGATTTTGTTCATGGAAACAGCTACAAGATTTTTGTTGATTATTATGGACGATCCGAAGTTAGGTTTTTGTACCAGCTTTTGTAGTTTCACCGGATCACTAACTAATTTCACATTCTTATGCTTTCTTTTGTTTTCCAGTGTCTTGCCAAATATCGCATTATTCATCAATTTAAAAAAGTCCTTTTGAAAATTAGATGTAGCCGCAGTTCTTCTTTTTGTGTTATTGTCAATGTATGACTTTAACCAACAGGATTGAGAAAATTGTAAAGCTCTATTAATTTTTGTTATTCTCAATCCTAATTCTAGGGCTTGTTGTATTACCCAATAATGAGCAACATATCTTGATTTGTTGGTTAAAGTCATCATCAATTTAGGCCATCTACCAGTTGGTGATATTTCCGTCTTGGCCAGTAGAGGTAAATCATAATGGTGGTCATGCAAATGTTCAGGGTACTCGATGTCTACATCCAAAATATAACCAGTATCTCCATGTTTTGCCATGTCCATGATGTTTCCAATAGAATCAGGGTCTACCCATTTAAAGTCGCCATACGGGAGAGGATTCGACATGGCCCATCCATAAAGGTTATTTGCATCAAAATAACCTAAATATGTACTTGGTTTTGATGCATCAAAATTGGGCAGATATTTGTTATTTGCCTTTACATGTCGTGTTACACTTTGAGTTAGTCCTCCTCGAACACCTGATTCCAACATCAGTATCATGTCTATATCTGTAAGAAGTTGGAGTTTGCAGTTAGTTTCCTTCAACATTGCTTGCCAAGCTAGTCCAGGTGATGTACAAGAATGCAGAGGGTCCAGTCCATACGCCTTAAAACATGTATTTCTAAACTCTTCCATTATATCACAAAGTAAAGTTACATCTAGTTTAACATAAAAGTCCGAATATTCTCCAAGTGTTTTGAATCCTAATTCATTCCATACTCTACACGCGTGTTCATAGTCTTCATGGGATATATCCGTATCGTATAGTTTACTTTTGAATTCTTCTTTTGGTGGAAGGGATGTTTCATCAAATCTTTCTAAGCTATCTATATAATCATATGGGAAAACACCTTTGCGAAGAACTAAATTAACCTTGTCATTACTTACAATCTTCTTGGTTTCTATTAAATCTTCTGTTCTCAGGTTTTCAGAAAGTTTCATTAAACTAGATGGCATAAAACGGTAAGAGTCTAAAAACCGAAGTTTTATATTTCCAACTTTTTTAGTAAAACTTATAAACTTCTCCGTGGTTTCTGCTATGACATCAATTTCTCCATTATCTCTTCCTAATTCCGGAATGATAAAATGCGCATCATAACCACTAAGGTTATGTAATATTACAGGAATATTTGTAGGGATCTTGTAGTTGATATTGCAGCTGTCACATGCAGCACCTCTATAATACCCTGTCAGATGGTCATGATCATGAACCTTGTGATTTTCCACAGTAAATTCATTTGTACATAAATAACAAACAGTCGCATTTTCGTGTTGAATCTCTTCTTCTTCATCCAAAGGTATCATTGGTATAATATCACTGTACAATCTTTCGACACTTTCTGCTATTATATACAACTGATCAAGGAATATTTTAGAAGCATTAACACCACGATAGACGATAGGTTTTGAAGTTAAATTAAATCTATTTAGATGTTCTTCAGAAAGAGTAGATTTAACCATTAAACAAAAACTGTCTGGATCATGTGTCTGATACTTAACACTTTTCCTTGCTACATCGCCATCATAATTTTCAATAGGCACTAGTGTCGATTCAAAATCAGCATAGACAACAATGGGAATCCGGTATTGATGGGAGATTTTCTCAAATTTTAACTCCGCCTTACTTGGACACGGTAAGATAATTTTTGCTTCATAGTTGTTGTTACATAGTTTTTTATGCTCTTGTAACCATTCGTTTCCTTCTCTTCTTTCTTCATGGAAATTGAAGCACCTTTTGCAAATTATCTTTTTATTTCTATTTTTAGATAATTGATTACTAACAAGAGTTTCAAATTTTTTTATCCATACATAGTGGGAAACATCACCTTTTGTAAGTAGTAATAAGTCTGTATGATCTGGGAGTTCATTCTTCACCACACGCAATGGGTACACTTTATTCGAACTGTCCAAACCAAAAACATTGACAGATGTTCCAGGGTTTTGTTTTTCAAACTTTGAGATGTCCTTTAAAGCCACTGGGTAAGTCAATCCTTGGAAATTATATCTATATCTTTGTATTTCATATTCTTCACTGGGTCTTACTGCATTGTCAGGTGGTACAAATTTTGCCGTCATTGCATATCTAAAACATTCCATATCTTCATTTTGAATATTTATGCACGATTTGGTGTTTGAAATTTTCTTTGGGAGCGGAATATAACTGCTACCCCTTAATCCATACCCATGTTTATGAACTCTGATATCCATACCCTCAATACTAACCAAACTCCAACCAGATCCTCTTCCTTCATGTTCTTGAATTTTTGTTAAAATTTCTTCCAAACAATCTTCAACTATTGAATTAATATCTGAACTTGCCATTATGGTCTGGTTTTTTGTCATGAATCCTCTTGGTGACATTTCTCCTTCTACATTAGTAAACATAGCATTTAATAATATGCCAAATTTAATAAAATTTAGCCTTTTTAATTCTTCTGTGAGTGTTTTACTTACAATTCTTCTTACTTCTTTAAAAAACTGCTCCAATTCCAATTTTTCATTTTGAATTTTGTGATGCATTACTACTCTACCTTCTAAAGCATATACTTTTAAACTCGGTATTTCATTAGATGGTCCTGCTAATGGTTCTTCATGTTCTTCTTGTTGTTCTTCTTGTTCTTCTTCTTGTTGTTCTTCTTGTTGTTCTTCTCCATATAGTTTTAAATCTTCATATTCGGTTTCTGTTACATCTTCATTATTATTATGGAATAACTCTTTGTGTATTTCTAGTAGAATATTGTCATGAAAAGTTTCTAAGCAAATTTCACATTGATACATCTTGTTGATGTTTACTCTTTGAAATTTAGCAGCGAAATGAAATGCTTCTCTACTGCTCCCTTTTTATAGCCTCCCAGTTGTAGTGGGGGGGGGGGGGGACGGTAAGATTTTTAGTGAGATGTTAAAAATAGTAGTTTAAGACTAAAGCTGAAAAGTAATGATTAAAGCCTGTATTTTCTTCCAATTGCAAATACTCCACATATTCCTCCGCCCATAGCCATAACAGATCACTGTTCCGCCAATATACACCAAAGGTGGGTATCATCAACTAAAATTGGTGATGCTATGTTCACTAATCTTCCGTTTTCTATCCATGTCATAGCTTCAATTACAAACCTTCCTATAATATCCATTGGAGAATTCGGATCCACAAATATTCTTGTTACAACATTTTTACTTAACAAAGGCTCTTCAATTTGTTCATTGTTTTCTACATTGTTTTCTTCATTGTTTTCTTCATCCAACTCCAATACTTCTTCAACTTTTGTATATTTGTTATAAAATATTGGAGCATCTCGGGTAGACATGTTCACTCTAGCTATTACTGGCAATGAATGTCCCAACTCAAACCACAACACTCTTATATAGGCAAGTCAATGAGTGGGGGTTTCTTTTAATAATAAATTTTTATTAAAAGAAAATAATTTAATTCTGTCTTCACCAAAATATTACTCTTAATTAGAGCTTTCCAATGATGTATCGCTTGCCCTATTCCGGCGAACCTTTCTCAAGTTATAAGTAAATTTGTTAGCACTTGGCTGGTGAAGGGGGGGGCGGGGGCGGGGGCGGGGGCGGGGGCGGGGGCGGGGGCGGGGGGGGGCTCGTCAGGTTCAAGGTCAAGGTCAAGGTCAAGGTCAAGACGTTGTGACGTCGGAGGGGGGGGGGTTATGCATGAATGGATTGAGGTCAAGATAACCAAAAAATAATAATGATCCAAGGTGATGGAGGCGGCCAGGACCGTCTCCACCACCCTATGTTCCTCAAACACTCCCAATCCCAACCCACAAAGTTACGTCTTGCGAGGGATCCCAATTTTTTTTGCCCGCACGCACTTTGGCGATCCAGTTTGGTGAGCTGTGATACGGGCGGCCAGTCTCGGGCCATTTGGCACTGGGCTTGACCATGTGGTAGTTAGGGACACTGGAACAGCTAGTGCAAGACGCAACTCTAACCTCCCACCCTTAATCTAAACCCACCCAAACATATTTTTGCCTGACCAAAATTAAAAACAAAAATCAAAAACAATAAAAATATGCGCTACCTACGGCACAACGCGCATGTCCCACCCATATTTAATGAAGTTCAATGGAACTTCTCCAATTTACATTTACATTTTAATTTAATCTACCCATCCTAACAGCTAGCTGTGAAATGTAAAAAAATTGTTAGTACACAGATAAACAAACACAAACATAGACACACACACACACACACACACACACACACACACACACACACACACACACACACACACACACACACACACACACACACACACACACACACACACACACACACACACATACCATAAACCAATACTTAAGATTAAAAACACATTTTCTTAAACATAAATTATACCATAACACACCTTAATGCTAACATCGCAATGCGCAATTTAAACCTTAAAACTAACACAACTTAAAACTAATAAATAACGCTTTGCATAAAAACATAGCCACACACACACACACACACACATACAAAACAAATGTTAAATAATAATAGCCTAATAACAAGAGTAACTCAAATGTATATCAGCCGCTTATATATTTGAGTTCCCCTCTGAGTTCGGAACAACCATCGCGTCCGACGAATTGTTCCGAACTAACTCAGCGATAGTCGCCAAAGAGGTTCTCGGCTCACAAAGTGGTGGGGGGCCTGGAGGGGTTTGAGGGGCGCGGAACTTTCCAGTAAGGTCAGTGGAAAATCCCCAACGGATGTGCTTTGTTACATGTGGGTCGCCCCTGACGCAGGTGGAGCCTTGTGCCTCTTAATTAGCATTAGATAACATCTAATTACATCCGCTGACAAGTACATCCGCTGACAGCTACATGCGCAGCTTTCCCCGTCGCGTGCATAACAGCATAACTATCGCAGTTTGTTATCTGCCCTCTTCCGCCGCTTAATTATAGTTCCAACGGAAATTAATTACCGGTACACGCAGCCTGTGGGAGGGGGCGGGGGCGGGGGCGGGGGGGGGGCTTCCGGTTTCCGGTCCGGTCGGGGGGGGGGGGGGTCGTGCATGAGTAACCATCCGCATGTATATAAACGACGGGAAGCTCGCGCGCCTCCCATATAGGGAGCTGACACCCCAACGGTAAACAACCAATCCGTGAGTTCATACCACATAGTACTTTAACACACTATTTATTTTAACATTTTTATTATTTTTACACTATTTCTTAACACTACACCAGTTATTTTATATATCTTAATTTTATTTTTGTGTCGAGTTTCCTATTTTTTTTTTTTTTTTTTTAACTAAAATATGTTAATTAACATCGTGTGCAGGAAACTCACACTGATTAATTGCAGGTTCCATTCTTACACACCTGTTTCCTCCTTAATATGCAAATTACTCTCTTACTTTAACAACACTTAAACTCTAACCGCTACTTCTCGGTCATATTAATATAATTAGTGCTACACTACGGGATTTACCTGTGCAATAGTGCACGCTATGTTTCCTGCACGTCTGCAGGTAATACACCTTACAATCATATACTTATTGCTACATTACACAAGACATTTCTTGCACACCTGCAGGTAATACACTTGCTGACCGTCTACTATTATAATTATTGCTACAGTACAAGAGACATTTCTTGCACACCTGCAGCTTATACACTTTACAACCGTTTAATATTAAAATTATTGCTATACTACAATGGTTACCTGTTCAATCACAGTTGTGGTCCCTCCACTTGATTATCCACAGAGCAATACTTGCAATCCTACAACTGAATAATTAATTAACTTCCGCGATCACCAGTACTTTTTTAAACTATCCATCTCTTCCTCTGACTCTTGTGACCGTAGCCGCAGCCGACTGACAAATAACCGAGCTCTCCCGAACCTCGCTCTTTTATGCGGTTTTCTCGGGGAGGGGGTTGGAGGGGCGTCGCACGTGACTCATCGATCGCATAAAAAGGGGTGTTGCTGCCGCGCGCGCGCCATTTCGGTGGCGGAATCGGTCAGGTGAGGTACTATCCGTTAGTCTCTTGCGCTTTTATAACTAACGCTTGTTACTCTAAAATGTGTTTGCACTTAATATGCTAATTAGTCTTTATGATACACCTTACAACGGTCTACTATTATACTTGTTGCTACAATACAAAATTTACCTGTCCAATTGGCAATTGTAATCCTACTTAGTTGTGCACGGTATATTTCTTGCACATCAGTAGGTCATACACTTTACAACCGTCTAATATTATAGTTAATGCTACAATACAAGATTTACCTGTACAATTCACAATTGTACTCCTACTTATTTATGCACGGAACATTACTTGCAATCCTGCACCTGAATAATTAATTAACTTCTGCGGCTACCAATAATTTTTTTTTTTCGCCTATATGTTTCCCCCTGCTACAACCTTTCGCGGCGCCGCCCGACAAATAACTGAGCTCTCCGAAGTTCTGTTCTTTTATGTCATCCTCTCAGGGGGAGGGGTTGGGGAAGGGGAAGGGGGGGGGCGCACAACCCCCATATAACGGGCATCGGTACCGCGCGCGCGTCATTATAGTGGCGATAGGGCAACAGTGAACAACTATCCGCAAGTCTCTAACACCTAGTCTAACACTTTTTTACTTACACTTTTTACTCTAACATATGTTTGCACTTATTATGCTAATTAGTCTCTATATATTCAGGCACACTCGCAGGCGCCGGTCATATACTCGCCGATTGTCGGAGAGTACACATCTCCCCTTGGTATATTATCATGGCTTCGCACTCTTTACAACTAAAACTTTTACGCACAAAACATATTTTACAGAAACAATCTAACTCCACAGTTTCTAAACCGCGTACTACATTGGCTAAGCTTAAGAAATACTACAGTTTCACCCGTTGTACTTTGCAAAACCTAGCCTGTGCAACACTGCATACTGTACTGATACTGTTTTGCACGCTGTCTTAACTGACACGCTGCAGTATCAACATTTCAATCTTGTTACACCTATTGACAACGCTATCCAATTATTCTTATTCACTATATTACCAGGTTTATATGATCGTTCTTCCTTGGACACATGTCTCATTCTACTGTATCAACTCGCACTGTAAACACCTAGGAGCTCTCCTATCATGCAACTATTATTTTAATTTAATTTTAAAAATAAATTAAAACCTCCCGCGGCCCGGCGCCGCCCCACCCAAACCCCACCGAGCCCCTGCGGCTCCCACTTTTTTAAAACTCCCTCCAAATGACCTTGACCCACTTCCCAAACCCATCCATCACTCTCACCCCACACTTCCAACCCCACACCTGCCTCTTCCAACCAATGACCTTGAACTGAGCCAACTGTAGCCATTCCCTACTACTGAAGAGTAAAGTGATAAATCAAACTAATATTAAGAGTACGCCCAAAACTAATTTAAAATAAAAAATATGACGAAGAAAGAAGATAGAAGATTAGTTTCGTACAACTTTAGATTAGCTTAGTAAACAATGAAAAATTCATTTAAATACTGGAATAAGTTATTCAACTATTAAATAAAATGAAAATGATCTAATAAAAAATACTGTTTACATATGAACTTTTAAAATGAGAAAAATGTAAAAAGGCCTTCTCAATAAAAGTAAAATATTGTCAGCAGAATAAATATTATTATAATTATTATTATTATGCCTCGATATCGATTAAAATATTCGGATTATTCCAATTGTAAGCTGAAATAATTTTGAGTTTGGAGTTTCTATTACGAAATATTAAGGCTCCGGTCTACCTGAGCCCGAACAACAATGCCGAATACCGCCTCGCGGTCGTAGCGCTAGTCGAGTTTGATGGCTGCAGAGATTTACGGGGATCGTGTTTTAAAATTAACCAATTAAGATAGAGATTGACTCTTAACTTTTTTCTATAAGTAGAAAAAATGATCTCGTCGGCTATCTTTCTAGAATTTTTAAATAAAATTTCTAATTTCAGCTATAACTGTCTAAAATCATTTGTTTTTCTCGATTTTTAACTGAAGTTTTCCATTAGTTTTGATGGAACTACCAAAGTGAGATTACCAAAGTGTAACCAAGAAAATTTATAACCGTTATTCTTCTTTAATATGACACCTTAGTTATAGCTCTAGGCTGCATTTGGCAGAAGATAACAGGATTCTAAAAAAAACCTTGCATTTGTGCATCGAGAAAAAACAGATAATTTTAGTCAGTTATAATTAGAAATTCTAGATTTAATTAGAAATTCTAGATTTAATTAGAAATTTTATTTAAAAATTCTAAAAAGATAGCCGACGAGTTCCTTTTTCTACTTTTATAAAAAGTTAAGAGCCAATCTCTATCTTAATTTGTTAGTTTTAAAACATGATCCCCGTAGACCTCTGCATCTACAAAACTTGCCACTAGAGAAAACAGGTGATTTTACACAGTTATAACCAATGTCTGTATACATTGGTTATAACTGAAATTAGAAATTTTATTTAAGAACTCTAAAACCAGAGAAGACTAGATCTTTCTTTCTACTATTAGAAAAAGTTAAGAGTCAATCTCTATCTTAATGAGTTAATTTTTAAACACGATTCCCGTAAACCTCTGTATCCATAAAACTCGCCCAGTGCTACGGCCGCGGCCGCGAAGCGGCATTCGGGCTCAGGTAGACCGGAGCTTTAACTGTCCATTTTATTTGTCATGGATGAGAGACGTTTATAAAATGTTATCTTTAGAAAAAAAAACCCCTCCGCATTCCTGTGTAAACAAACAATTGGCTCATGTAAGTTAGAAGTATTCCAGTCCCAGTAATATTGGGCATAATCTGCGTGCACGAGGAAAACAACATTGTAAAGGGACAACGTCCGGCAACGTTCCATAAAATATTCACGTTGCGTAAAACGACAAACTGCATTTTTTTAAACTTTCGCGGGTCTGACTCAAGAAAAAATTTCTGCACTTCTTGAATGGGGAAGCAACGCGAAGGGTTATCTCGAATCTTACATTCGATTAATTTAGAGCTAACTGTACAACTAAAACATTTCTGACCAATGTTGGTTAAATAATATATAAACTTAAATTCTTCAAGTACTCTATTATAAAAGTAATACACTTTGAAGGATTGTTAAGTTTTTATATTAGCTAAATACATGTTAAAAATAATTTGTTTAATTCATATCCATGTATCAGGTTCAAAATATGGTTATACAAAATCTCGAAGAATCAAACTGTTTTAGCCTAATGGATTTTTTTGTACCTTATATTTTAATCATTTATTTATTTTTGTTTTGAAGAAAACAAAGTTAGAATTGTGATATGGAGCAATTAAATATATAAAAAAACAACTGAATATATTTTTAAACATCCGGACGGGTATTACTTTCTCCTTTAGTATAATACCTTGCAAACGTATAATGTCTCTCTGAAGATGTTGCCATCTTGTGAGTAACAGGAGAGGAACCATATCGGTTTCTCTATTAGATCTACCCAGCTTATAGAAGGGATAACTTGAGTTAAGCTTTGGATTCAGATTGGATACTGCAGGTGGAACATCCAGCTTACAGGTCTCAACTGGTTTGGTGCTTGATTTAGTAAACATATTAATACAAAATGACAACACAATTGCCATCATTTGTTTAAAGTTAAAGTGGTTATTTGACCTAAATAGACGCGTTTACTTGGCACATGTTAGAGTAACTTTTTTTACGAATTTACCTGTAGGGAACATGCTACTTAGTACTAGTCACGGTATTACCTAAGCCCGGGACCATAATTTTTTTTCGTTTTGAAGTCAAAAACTCCGCTCGTCTAAATTCATAATCATAACCGTTTAGACAAAAACTTTTGAAAGAAACCGTCGATCTCGATTAAATTTTGTATGCAGGTGTAAAGGAGCGTTGTTCAGGTTAAGTACGAAAACCAGGGTGATTGGACAATCGGAAAATTGGTTTATGGGGTTTCAAAAAAGTCGAGATGGGTTTTGGGATTTTCTGAACAAAACTAAAATATTAATAATTTTAACTAAAACCCCTCTTACAAACAGTAAATTTCTTACTGTTTATTTATAACCTACCTTCTCTAATAACCATGAAAATCCAAAAATACGTTTCCCACGTTATTTTAGTGTGGACAATTAATTATTGAATTACATTTTGTCTCGTTAACCATTGGAATTGGAATTATCTTGTTTTCACTTTTCAGTCAATATAATTTCCATCTATCTCTTCTAGTTAAATTCAAAGGTTGATTTAAATATTATTCATTATATTCAAGCGTTATGTATACTGACCTACGTCCATTTTAATGAAAATTCAAGAAACTGACGAGTCATTTATATACATTTTGAAAATGTGTAATTATTGTCTTTTATAGTTTTTATATTTAAATTATTTAATTAAGTAAAAAATCATACATTTTTCTACTGATAAAATATATCTTTGTGCCCTTCTCAAAAGTTTGACCCTTTCAATTTGCAATGATCAAAAGGGTGCTACCACGTTTATGAATGATTCAATTTACAACGTTCATGTCATTACAGAAACTTATGCTTTGAACCATAAAAATATTTTCTCTCCTGTAAACGAACTTGATGAGGCAAAGAGCTTTGTACAATTACCTTTCCTTGGGCTGTGATAATTGTAATACGTCCAAAGATACCTACAAATCATTTTACACATTTGATAAATGTTATAAATGTGAACACATTAGGTTGAAAACATTTTTCTCTCCTGTAAACGTACTTGATGAGACAAATTGTATAGTTCCAGCTTTTATTACCATTTTATAATTTTAAAATCTTTATACATGCAAAAGATTATTCATGTTTGTTAATATGCATATTTGCATAATATAAAGGTAAACTACTTAGATGGAGTAACAGGACTCGGGACCATTTCCTGATAAAACATAAAAATGCCATGGCATTGAAAGGCACAAAATAAATTTAAAATAACTTTTGTTTTCGATCTATAAACGTTACGTGGGTCATTTATTATCTCCTTGTATAAAAATAAATACAGAATTAAGTATATTTGCCCACTATATGTATTGTTACACTATCATACGCTATATTTTAGACGTGAGGTGTTTATAAAAGCAAGTATATCGGGATATGATAGCTTAAACTTGATTTAATTAAACCCTAATAATTGTATGTTCATAAATTTTACGTTGTCATTAATAACAAATATGATGCTCTATGTATCTTTCTTGCCTTAAAACGCAAAGATATTTTAGATACCAAAACGTAAAAAATATCTTACAACTTATAATTTTTAACTTAAGATTAACTTAACTTTTGTTCGTATATTTTATTCTATTTTCAGAAAAGTACAATCCATGGGAAATTGTGTTCCTCTCCGGCCCCCAATCAAAAAGCAATCAAATCAATTATTATGTTGTCTCCTTCAGTTCAAAAGAAGCACTCTCCTACCCTGAGAGGAAATCTTAGCGTTTCGTAACTTCAAAAGGCATTCGTTTATAAGTCTTGCCTTACTACTTTGTATGAAAATATCTGAGGAATAGCAGTAATGTTAGTAATCTTCTTAATAGAAAACTAATTTTAATACATGAGTATAAAACGTTTATACGACATAAAAAATATCGATGTTTTTTCATAGACTAGTCATAGTAAAAAGGAGTTTCTACCCGATAAGGAAACAAAAAAACTTGATAAAAGAAATGCTAACGCCGCAACGCTTGTCTATGAAACCATTGATGTGTAAGATATTGCATTATACTCGTGATGAAGCTAATATCCATCCTACTTTAATGTGTAAGCTCAGGCCTCCGTGGTAGCGCTTGTTTCTAATAAATCCATCCCTATGATGTTGTCTACTTCAGTAGAAATAATAAGCTAGTTGCTAGTTTTTCCTGATGTTTAAACCGTTAGTAAAATAATCCTCAAGAATTTTTCGATTAACAAATTTGGAAGAAAAGATATCAGAGAGGATCATCATAGATAACAAATATTGCATCTGTAGGCCAGTCAAATGGGGAATTAAAATTGCAAAGCATGATGTATTTCTGCATTTTTTATATGTTGTTGGGACCAGTTAGGGCAATTCAAAAACAAGTTTGCAGCTTCGAAAACCCTGTGCTCCCTGCGTAGTAAGTAAAAAACTACACAATTTATGTATTTTTATTAGTTTTGGGCCTATAACTTGTATAGTGTAACAGTATAGTGAATTTTTCTTAACACTGCTAATACAATAATTAAAGAACGTAAAATTTCAAACAATTTAAGCAAAATTTCATATATGTGAGTCAAATAGTTTTTGAATTTTGATTTTTTTAATATTACAAACTTTAGTAATTAATAGCCAAAATTTTCATTTTTTCTGGTTTCGACCACCAAAAATGGCGTAATGTCCATATTAAGGTAGAATTCTTAAAAACTGCGGTTTTAGTAAATTTTATTGGTTTCCATTTGATCACAAAGCTAAGTCTGCACCTTCTACAATTTTCTGAAAACTATAACATAATCATTTATGAATATACAGATGATTTTATCATTTAATTAGTTTTATACCATTGGCTCTAAACATTGGGTGATGAATACAAAATAAAAAACATATTTAAGGTTAAAAGTTGTATTTAGAGATAAATTATGACAACACAAACCAATAATTAGTATTTTGGCCTTTTAGACGCCGTAGGCACTGCATGACAAATGTTGGTTGATTCAACCTCATCGGGTGAAGTCATATGATCATCAGGGTCATTTTCATCCTCTTCAGTCAATAGTAGTGGGACATTTTGGCAATTCTTGGCTGAGCAAGGGGTACATAATGCTGAACACTTTAGCCCTGCCTTCCGACATGTGCAAGCACCGGTGCAACCCTTTTTGCACCTACATGAAATTAGTTTCAGAAGGTTAGATGGGGCTGGACTAGATGTTGTTAGCACTGGAACTAGTCCTACTGTGCTCTTTGACCAACCCCACTCTGTGGGATCCTTTTCATTCCCTAACCACATTTGCACCTGATGGTATGTTCGAAATGAGTGGAATGAAGCTGCATCTTGGGTTGGGGGTAAACGTGACAAGTTTACCTTAGAGCTGGCGGCTGCCTTAACAAACAAGCGGAACCGAAGGTTTTCTAATTTATCGTTAGTATTGCCACCATACAAAGCAATTAGACACTTTTCTCCAGCTTCTTTTATGGTTTCATGATTGGAATCTGGTAGGAGAAATACTTTTGCAAGGTCCAAAATGTCTCGGTTCTTCTGTAAAATATTCCAAAGTTTGGTTTTCCCTTGCCAGAAAAGAGCGGATGTTGTGTCGCATCCACTGAATGCATGGATGAACAACTCCATCCCATCAGGCAGGTCCACGTCTTCATGGCCAAATGAAGAACTGGAAAACTGAGACAAAGTAGACTGACCTCTGCCAGCTTTCTGAAAGTAAACATTCTTGAAGTTTTTGCCCAAACCGCAAAGAAGGGCTAGAAGATCGACATCCTCTCCAATAATCAACACATATTGGTGGGATGGGCTTTTCTCAAAAGCTGTCTTAATTATGTCGCAGTCTGCATCCTCTTGTGCAATCTTCGTTTCTATACCTCCGTTTCTAAAAGCTAAGCACAGTTGGTCAATGAGACGACGTTTGTTGGATTCATTTGCCAAGAATTTCTCTTGAGACAATTTGATGACCGTAGAAGTGTCAAAAACAACCTCGTTGCAGGACAGTGTACCATATCGACGCATTCGTTCTGCTGTTTTGGTACTCCTGAGGGCCCCATCTTCAGGATATCCATCAAAGACGACCGCCACGCTCCTCCCAAAATGGTTGATTGTATAGGTGATATAGGACTCAACTATTGTCTGGATCGACTCATTCCTATGCCAAATAACCTTATGAAGAAGATATCCACCGTCAACTACCACAAATGTGGTATCATCAATAGGAATGTTTTCCAAGAGTGGTGTGAAAGCAGGATATAATGTAGATTTGGTCCCTTTACGCATACCATCTTCATTAAACAATGACATCGGGAAAGGGGCCAATTCAAATTTGAAGTGCTCCTCCAGCTCTTTGTCCGACTGCTTGGTGATACACATTCTTTGGAAAATAGTGAGTGGGTCCACATCAACACGCTTCTTACCGACTTTAACTGAGCTATTGCCCGATGCCAAAGTAAGTACTTTGTTTTTTCTTTTAAAAGTCACCTCTCCAAAAGTGTTGTTTGTGATTTCTTTCATTCCTTCGATGCCTCTTTCTCTTGCTAGATGGCAATTGACTGTAGGTCCACCCACGTTTCCACTGCTCAAGGAGAGAAGCTTGTCTGTAAGTGGAAATGGAGGATGGGCATCAAACCATATTTTAAGTTTTTCCAAGTCAGCAGTGTCTCGCTTGATTTGTGTAGGCCTCATATCCACATGTTGTTCAGTAGTTATACAAGAAACATTCCAAAAGCGCTCTAGCTCTCCACATATGCTTAGCATGTATACCATTCCTCCAGTCCAACGAGACAGTACTCCTGTGGATATACCACGACCATGAGTCAATCCTCCTTGGCTCTTCATCGATCTCATCAGAACTTGTTCAATTGACAAATCTGTCCACAGACCTGACCAAAATTTATCAGATCTACGAACTGTGAAGTCTCCCTTAGTAAACTGAGAAAATTCTCTTGGATCCATCCGTGATTGAAGGTTACTCATGTCCTGTATATAGAGTCGAGCGCTTTTAGCGTATAGAAAGTGACCTGCCGAATGAAAGAAAGGTAGCATTTTGCTTACAGCCTCCAGATGAAGCTCCCAATCACCCATCCTCTCAGCCTGAATAAATTTCTTCATTAGGGTGGTCATTTTGCAATACTGCACCCAGAGCTTGGAAGTAGGACCTTTGGATTCCAGACTGGCCAACGAATCTTTAAATTTGCAAACAATATCTTTAAAGGTTGCATCGCCATTGACAGATAGGATCACTGACCTTTCACTTCCATCCAGTAATTTCTCCGTTTCTTCCTTTTCTTTTTCAGTGAACTGAATTTCATTAAAAATTATATTGGTCAAAGCTAGATTTGTCAATAGGTGAGCTCTGACAGCTCTCGAGTACGCATGTCCGTTGAGAACCTTATCTACGCTATTTTCTGCGTATATAGTAGTCAGCAATTCTCTTATGCCACTTCCTGCCATGACTGCACCAATTGCACCCATAAATGACATTAGTAAGTGGAAGCCCCCTAATCTTACTACAACATTACCTAAATCAGTGTGTTGGCAATTCTCTACAATGTCTCTTGCTTTTATATAAAGAGGTTGATCATAAGTAACAAAGCAGGTGTTTTGACCATGAGCTTTGGTTCTTGCACTGGCTTCAAGGAGAGATGTCAACACAGTGTCATAATCTGTGGGCGGAGCATGTATAAACGGAAGGAAAACTATTCTTGAGCGGTTGAAATCTAGACCATTAGTCACTTGCTCCATAAATCCATTCCATCCTGGGATATCAGCAGAGTTTGAGGATTTTCCAAACAACCATAGCAAGTCTAGGTTTGTGGGAAGAATATCACCTTCAACTTGAAAACGTTCATTCACATCAGTAATTGTAATGTTAGACAGCCCAGCATTTTTCCTCATGTTGGATTGTTTTACTTGGGACACTACATAAGAACCAATAGTATTAGCAGTAACAGTCTTCTTTAGACGAGGAATTGCTTTGTCAGGCATTACAGCAGTCTCAGGCGTGATAACCATCATCCCACCCATTTCATGGAAAGTGTTATCGCCATCTAAGGTGTTAACATTCACATCAGCATTATCAAAAGCAAACTGAATAAACGCTCCTCTCTCAATTGGCGGTGTTTCTCCTTTCTGTATGATAGCTGAGCTTTCAACAAGAGTTGCCTCACTATAACTACAACAAAATCCCATCGCTGCACAGAGGTTAACAAGATGTTTTGACCCGAATTTTCTGTACAGATAAACACCAAAGCTTGTCTTGAGTGAAGAGAAGAAAGAGTTAGGTCTCACGGCAGATATTATTGTATGACCTATTAAAATGCACTTTTTCTTCCAACTATTGATGGAATGGCGTTTGTGTTTCAAAACTATGGTTTCAAGCAAGAGTTTTAGTGACTCTGGGACAACAGAATCGACGTCCTGCATAAAATCATCAGTCGGAGGATACTCTGTGGTGTCATAAACTTGAGATCGAATGTCTTCTAAGATTATATCTGCTGCGGACTTCACGACTCTCATTCGTTCTTCTGCAGGATTGCTCTTCCTTTCACTATACCAGTTGTCATAAATAATCTTTTGTCCAACGTCTGTAAAACATACGACTGCGTGATGGTTGCGGCCCCGGCCAACTTCTGCAATGATTATCTTATCACCATAGTGCTTCAATAAGTGAGCTTTAACAGTTCTGGTATCTGGCTTGTAATCACCTTTAATTTGATCGATAAGATCAACCAATGAAAATTGACATTCTTCTCTGTTTTCTGCAATAAATGAATATATATATTCCATGCATTCCTCGACATTTGTAAGGTCCGAGGGAGATCTTTTCAGTCTACTAGCCAATGGCATGCTGTATAGCTTTTTATGACATAAAGTGTGGTACCTTGCACCAGCAGCAATTAGATCAGTTTCAGCTCCAAGACGATTTATAATCTGTTGTCCCCATTCATCACCTCGACGACTAGCCACTTCAAAAAACGTTTCTCTCGCATTTAGAGACTGCACTTGGTGCAAATTATTCCTTCTTGACAGAGGCAATTTGTTTTGAAGCTTGATGAATTCCTCTGTAATACTTTCTCCACATAGAAAACAAATGTTCTTCAATCCCAAGCATATTGTTGATCTCAAAGATATTGGTTAAGAGAATGTATCACTACCACGACGAATCGATGCCAAAATATTACTTTGAACTGAGTATCTTTTTCTGCACAAATCATGTACAGTTACTTCATCTAAATCTTGCAAAAACTGTTGATTTTCCTTAAGAGCGCGTTTCACACTCACCTCAATAAGTGAAGTGACACCACGTTTTTTTACCACAGTTACCTGACCTTCATCAAGAGTAGTTCTACAAATGAAACATACACCCGGTGGAACAGACATCTCACTTATTACAAATTGCACTCCGTGAGGAAATTACATTATTGAACTATTTGCACAAACTATTAAAGTTAATCAAAACTAAATTAAATACAAAGACAGCTATAAGTCTACTTTATTCCTTTTCCATTGTCACCATTAATGAAATGCAATCGAAAACAAAAACATTAAACAAAATTAACAATGAATTTCAGAAAAATGTATTAGTCAGCTGATTGTTTAATGTTTTGTTTTAGCCAGCTGTTTGTTTTGTAGTGTTGTGTGGTGATCTTTTGTGTCAAATATGCAAGGAGTTTCAAATAAGCTTAGGTTTTATGAGTATCATCTGTTCAGGTACTATAAACGGTAATTAAATTTAGCCATTTTGTGGACTATTTGACTCACATACATGAAATTTTTCTTAAATGGTTTGAAAATTTACGTTCTTTAATTATTGTAGTCACTGTATTTTCTTAACAGTGTTAAGAAAAATGCACTATGATAAGTTATAAGCCCAAAACTAGTAAAATTACATAAATTTTGTAGTTTTTTACTTATTACGCAGGGAGCACAGGGTTTTCGAAGCTGCAAACTTGTTTTTGAATTACCCTAACTGACCCCAAACACATATCAACAATACAGAAATACATCATGCTGTGCAATTTTAGCCGCTTTCTATGTAAAATTTGACTGGCCTACTGTGGTGAAAACGAGCTAAGAGTCATTATAATCAGTATTTGTCTAATTATGATGGTGTTTCAATTTCTAGCTAGGGGAACTTTTGAATATAAATTTACTGGATTATTAGAATTTCATAATATTTGATTCAGTAGTTTATTTCAAGTACGGTATTCGATAATTAACTGTTTGATAAAAATACTTAACTTGTAATCCATCTTGGATTGACAAAATACAAATACACTCCACTTCCAGAGAACAATGTAGGATCTATAATATTACCAAGCGGATCGTTCTAAAGTTCATCGAGATAGATTTACAGACGGCATGACTTGGCAACTCTGCCTAAGTTTACCTGCTAAAGTGTTAAACTTCTGAGTTATATAGATTTGATTTATAGTGTAAAAAAGTTACTTGTGAATGTCTAAATTTATTTAATAAGCTAAGAGGTTTTTGTGATTGGACTACCTACAATTTTTAATCGATTTTCATGCTTTTGGTGTCATTGCATAGGGCTTCGTCTTTAGTTGTTTCCGCAAAACAATTATGACAATTGGACTTAAAAAATGCGCTATCCACAATTTAGATTTAATTTTTCTATAACAATAATATTGTTTAATAGGATTGGGTTGAACAGTTTAAAAACTTCTGGTTATCATATAAGTGTAGTAACTAAGTGTAGATAAGATGATAGCAGTGTGGGTACTAAATAATAATAAGTGTGATTTCTGATACACGTGGTATTGGGTTGGTCGGTGTAATTTTTTAGAACTAAACGTATTATTTTTACAATGACATGTGATAGACCGAATTAAATTGCTTGATTTTGAGCAACAAGTACACTATTTACAGTATTTATTAATAAATATAAACAAAGGTCACTGGGCTACAGTATATTAATAACAACATCACTACCTGTTTCCTAGATTGTCCCTGGTCCTATACTTTAAGAGGGAGATAAAGAGATAGAGCCTGCTCAGTGTTCAGGCAAGTGGCCGTTGCGGTAACTACAGGAATACGTTTCGCATTATTCCACGACCATTTCTGAGGTCTCACGGGTCAAAATTTCATTGTGCAGTGCTTCACCTGCTCCCATTTTTTTGTTTTATTTTAAGTTCAATAAAATTGAGAGAGGTAAAGGTTTATAAAGTATAAAGACTTAGAATATTTGAATCGCTTTTGGATTTTTAAATGTTTTGAATCCATATTAAACTACGATAGTCTAAAGATGATCAACTTTAATCCATTATAGCTTAGCATGGATTCAAAATATGTAAAAAATCCAAAAGTTAATAGCTTAAGTCTTTATCTTTTACTTGAATTACTATAACTTTTATCGTCTTTAAATAAAGGCATAAAATGGGAGAAGAAAAAGGACAGCTAGACTTTCTGAGGGGATCCCTTTCGCCCCTCTTAATAAAAATCATGGTACTTGTCAATTATAGGCTCTACCAATTTTAAACGTGTTGAGTCTGGTTAGGGGTTTTCAGATTCTTACGGATTATTCAATCTTGGTTCCCTTATCTTCGTTACCTCTTGTTTGAACACAATGCGTCTAATTTCCAGGAACAAAGGCCGTTCAAGGAAAGGCGCTAATTGTTGTTCTCCGCTACTAGATGTATGTTGTGCCTAATTATTAAGTTTACAATGTAGGACAGCAGGTCTATATTTTTATGTAATTTTACTTTTAAGATGAGCGAAATAATATACCGGAACTTAGAACCAATATGGAGTTAAATCCTATACTATAGGCCTAATACGAGCATTGTTTGAAGAGATGTGTGTTCCACGATCTCGAAATCCAGCTTGTAGATTTTGCTTAAACTTTACATTTTAGAGTGATTTGGCTCAAAAATGAGTTTAGAAATAGCCTCAACCTCAGGAAAAATGTAATTTTTTCTAAGATTAAATTTTAAAATCGTAATTTTTAACATTGTTCTTATGGGTTGCTATTTTTTTAACGAAATAACAACTAAAAGTAAACAAAAATAAAGAAACATTAATTTTAAGCAGTTTTTTTTACCATCTGTTAACTGTGAAGAGTCTGGTGTAAATTTAATAGCTTGATCCTCATGACACTATTACAAAAGTGAATTAAAAATAACGAGCAAGGCTCGGTTAATATGGTACTGCTGCTAATCTTAAATGAACTAACCGAACCAAACCGGCATTCTCTACTGTCCTTGTTGACATTGCCGCCTTCTTTAACTCTGCTGACAAAAAGACGTCTACATAAAGTACCTTGAAGCTTTGTAAATATATTTAAAATGGACAATATGGAAATGAATTCATATTTCATTTTTTCACCATTAATAAAAATAGGTGATGCCGATAACCGACAACTATAGCCTACCAAGATCGGTTTGTGTTCGTTACCAACCATGTGGAATCACATCGATAATTCACTAATTTGATTTCCCTCAATCAATACGCAGTGTTATCATAGCTCATGGTTATAAACTAAACACCCTTAACTGTAAATGATTGTTACCGCCATTGATAATCAGCGCTAATATGTCTTCAACCCATACATCCCACACAAACAACCTCTGCATACACATCCATCGCCTCGTTTTCCTTACCTGCTTAACTACGTCTAGAGATTAACGCTAATCTATACGAAGCGCTTTGATGATACAATTCTACACATAAGTCTCCCACACACATTCGTTTTCTTGCTGTAAGCTTAGAATCGATGTCCATTTTAATGTTGTTTCTTACATGACACCCAAGTATACTTTTTTTGCATGCGTACTTTGCATAATTTTTGTGTAGGTATCATTGTTATGTGGTATCAAATAAATAATAAAAATTCTATATTAAGACTTATGCATATTATAATTGTTTTATTTCCCGAGAAAAAAATACTTAAACATTTATGGCCTTTTTTAAACTTGTTCTGAACCCTTCAATTATTTAAAACTATCAAACGACCAGTAAAAAAATGACAGGAAAATTTTACGATGATAGTTTATAAAATGTAATGTTTTATGAGTTTTAATGGTCACAAAATTTATGAAAACTCTGACAACATAATATCAAGACGTAAATGTTAACATTTCTTCAGCAATGTGAACAGTTATACAGGGTGTCCCGGAACTTTCTGGAACCCTTTTGTATATTTGTTCCATGCATCGAAACAAGAAAAAAAAACATCATACAAATAGGGATCTAAAATCCATCGTTAAGCCGCTAGCCGCCATTTTGTTTTTTTTCACATAATAATTTTTATTTACGTAACGTATGGTTCTATGTAGTTCATATTTGGGATACATCTTTATCATACCAATGTACATTAAAAAAAGTTAATTTTTCCTTTGTGTATTTTCAAAATGGCGGCCATTTTAAATTTTCAAACTCAAATATCTCAAAGTCGGTAAATTTTATAAACATTTTACAAGACACAAAAAGGTTGCCAAATTAAATTATGTAACCAACGGTACCAAGTTTGTAAGGATCTGATAGCAAATAATGGAGTAACCGAGATTTTCTGTTAAAATGGCACTAATTCGTATTAATTATAATGAAAAATCAATGTTATTTGTTGTCAAACCCTTACAAACTTGGAACCCTTGGTTAGATAAATTTAATTTGGCAACTTTTTAGTGTCTTGTACAATTTTTTTTTTAATTTACTGATTTTGAGATATTTTAGTTTGAAAATTTAAAAAGGCCGCCACTTTGAAAATATACACACAGTGTAAAAAATTGATTTTTTTCCTTAACGTACGTTGGTATGATAAAGATTCATACCAAATATGAACTGAATACAACCATCCGTTACGTAAATAAAAATTATCATGTGAAAAAAATGGCGGCTAGCGGTTTAACGATGGATTTTAGACCCCTATTTGTATGATGTGTTTTTCTAGTCTCGATGCAAGGAACAAATAAATATACAAAAGGGTTCCAGAGAGTTCCGGGACACCCTGTATAGTTTATAACAATGCAGTTTATGCAACCATTGTACTATGAAGGCCACGAGGAGTGGGCTGTGAGTTAGAACACGAGTGAAGCGATTGCCTTAAAGACTGAATATACCGGGTGTCTCACGTAAGGTGTCTCAAATCAATTATATATCAGCAGTTTGTCCTACAATCTTGAAATAAAATCATTTCCCACTAAATTGACCCAAAGGAATAATTTAAAAATATTTTTAACCTTGTATAAATACAGGGTGTACCAAAAACTGGGGGACACAAGTTAGAATCTCGGAAATTTCAAATACAAACATATGTCATATTATACACCATTAGAAAGGTCTATTTAATACGAACATTTTGGTGAAAACAGAATTTAGTTATCTTTATTCGTTTCAAAATGGCGTCCATTTCTGTAGCCAAAATCAAAATTTACGGAATACCCTGTAATTCTTTTATTAGTCATAAATGACTTCTGATTCAAAATAGTTATTTGAAATGTGCTAAGCTTTACAATGATATGTCACAAGACCACATTTATTAAAAGACTAAAATTTCCAAAATTTAATATTTTTGAAAATGTTTACATTAACAAAACTCAAAAATTTTAAATACAAACACATGTCATATTGTACATTATATTAAAGCCCTCGTTAAACTGAGCAACTTTATAATTTACACTAATAGCGTATCTCTTATGGTTTTGTAGTAATAATGTAAAAATGCCATTTTCCCATATGATTTGTATGTTAATTAATCAGAATATGATAGTATGGCAGTCCTTCTTTCATTGTTGCCATACCATTAAATTAACATGCAATAAATTAAATCATTAGCTGGATTTTTTGTCGAATTTCGGCCAGTAGGCGGTCCCTAGTTTAAAATAATATGGTACTAAACTGTTGTTACAAGTTGTTTCTTATAGTATTGTTTTAATACAAAGGATGTAATATGATAATTCATGAAAAATATTTCTATGACGGTTTAACAAAGTTAATTCCAAAATAGAATAATTTGTATTAATTATTCGTCGGTTCGCCGGCATTATCCGTCTTGAAACAAAAGCAGCTGCAACAGCAGATCGTATTGTTTTACGAAACATTTCAACAAAAGAGATGTTATCAGCCCCTGAGCGACTGAAAACAAACGTCTTGAAGAAGCCTGGCTTTTAAGGCAATTTAGTTTAACCTCCCTTAACATTTTTTACATACTACTGCACTTACCATAAAATTTTTCTTTCTATGGTCAAATAACAGTCATCAAGAACTCTACTTTTTTGGTAATGGAAAAGCAATGTGTACGAGAAAATGTTGTGATACGATATGAATGTACGTATACAAGCAAAATAATGCATCGAAAATAAACTGTTTAATTTCTTTAATAAATCAAGCGTGTTAAGCATAACAATATAAATTGAAATATGCATATGCTTTTAGAGTCTAATTAGTTTAGAAGGCTGTTTCTTTTTTTAATTCATTGTGAAACTCATAGTCAATCCAAAGCGATTTTCAATTTATTTTCATAATATATTGTCATTCTGTGAAGCTAATTTAACTCTAACCCTTTTACATATAGTAATTATAGTAGACTACATAATGAACAATTTATTTTGCCCACAACAGCAGCTTTGAGGTTTAGATATAAAGCCGGGTCCGCACTGGCCGAACATGTTCACCGAACAAAGTTCTTCCGAACTTTTGTTTGTTCGTTGCTAACCTTTAAGAATGTAAATCATATGGCCAGTTAATTGTTTGTTAAGAATGTTTGTTGATTTTTGTGTTCGCCTAACAAGTTCGCCACGAATGTTCGGCCAGTGCGGACGCGGATTAACAAGTGATAGTACTAACTATAATAATTTTTGAACTTTTTTGCAAAGACACCTCGATACACCGTATTGTATAACCTTAGCGTATACCTTTAGTGGCCTATTAAGCCGCGTCCGCACTGGCCGAACATGTTCACCGAACAAAGTTCTTCCGATCTTTTGTTTGTTCGTTGCTAACCTTTTAAAATGTAAATCCTATGGCCGATAATTGTTTTTTTAGGAACGTTTGTTGATTTTTTGTGTTCGCCAAACAAGTTTGCCACGAATGTTCGGCCAGCGCGGACGCGGCTTTTTATAACTTCTTATACCCATAGCGTATAAAAAGTTGTGACATATTGTTAGGAACATTTGTTAAATACATAAATTTTATGTGGGCCTAATGTATAATCGAATACACAGATGCCAACATAGCTACTTTTTTAATTAACTTTCTCATAGGGTGAAATAATAAAATTAGTCTTTTAAAGAGTTTTCGTAATGAGAGTAACAATAATGATCTATCTTTTGCAGTACGAAACATTGAGACATAGTTATTTCTTTTATCTGAAATAGTTCGATCATTGGATTTTTTACATGGAAAGACTGTATTAAAACCCATTATTTAATTTCATATAATGCCAAATTTTTTCTATGTCGTGATGTCCTCTCAAAATAAAATAGCCTTTCCTTTTAATTATGTTATATACAAAACTTAAGTTACCAAATTAATTTGTCTTGGCAAGTGCAAGAAGAATTTTAAATCGAATAATTATTTATTGTGAAAGCACGTTTTAGAAGTATCCAATTTGTTTATCAAATTACCATTAAATTACTGTACATCTAACCTCAGCCATGTAACGAAGCTACATTAAACTGCATACATACAGGTTACGGATTCCATTATAAGTAAGGAATCCATGATAAATATAGACCAGCAAGGTCGCCTTGCCTTCCCGTTGTCTCATATTTCTCGACGGATTATTTTTCAATTTCAGCTTTGAAGAGGAGTATCGTTGCTGGAGTTACTAGTAATATCCACTCATAACGGATGCATCAAACTTTGTAAATAGTGCAAGTACAATTAGAAATAGAATCTATAATCTATATCCATATTTGTTTATTTAATGCGCGTCACGTTTTTTGTGCATGGAACTTGTCCTACAGTTTTTAATCGATTGTATAATGATTTTGGTGTCATTGGATAGAGCTCGGCGTGAAATTGTTCCTAAAGTAAACTGGTAAACATCCACCCAAAGGGAAGAGCCCTCCCATTTCATTAACATTGCTACGGAAATGTATAATTAATTTTCAAGTTCAGCCTAACAGCTGTATAAACACTAACAGGGAGAGCATCTTCTATTCATAAAAGAGAGATCATGTTCAACCTTGAAGGATAAGCTACAGTACACTGATCAACGATACAGTAAAATGTGGGGCATTTCACAAAAGTCGTAGAATAATGAAAGTGGTCTCAAATTAAAGGTCTCGTTTTGGGGGACTAGGGACTGGGGACAAAGCGACGTGTTCAAAAAGAGGAAAAGAAATTAGAAATATAGGGAAAATCTTTTTTTCTTAGAATAGCATGGGGATTCGAAAAACGTCTTCTTTATTTACATTAATTTGGTTTGATTTTTAAAACTATCGCTGGATGATGGCAATGAGTGTAAAAGATCTATTAATTTTGGTCTGGCGTTGCTATATTAAATTTGGTGACACTACTGAAAAGACAACTTATCAGAAGAGCCACTGTTTATTCGACTTTAATTTGATTAAAAAGAGCTGGTGGCGATAAAACGTGGAGCATTCCACAGAAGTCGTAGAATATTGGGAGTGTCCTCAAATTATTAAAGGTTTATAAGGATGAAATTTTAGATAACAAAACAAAATTAATAAATTAAACAACTGAATGCATTTACAGAATCTATATATTAATAGGCAAGCATGTTTCGTTTCCTCCTTTTTTCTCAGCTCGTGTGCATCGTAGGACAAATCCACGAATACCGTTAGAAAGGTATAGTCCTGTAGATGAGCAGAATCGCATTATAATTCCTATCGGACCCCAGGGCTACGCCCAATAGGCTTTCAAAGTTTCAATGTTAATCTTATGGGAGAAGGATAATGGATGAACTATAAGACAGCTGTTGTATAATAACGAATGCTTGCAAATCAGGAAGAACAGATGTTTCAGTAATAAAAAGTTTTAAAACTAATTGGTTCAAGATCAATTGAATTTTTGGTCGAATTTCGACCAGTAGGCGATCTCTAGTAATAATATAATGTGACCCTCGTTAGTTTACTGGAACTGCTTCTTAATAATAAAATTAAGTAGAGGTAGTGACATATTCAAAACTAATGAGTTCTTTGTTTAAATTTGAAAGCCGCATATAGGTTTTTATTAAAATAATGTTTATAATTCTGTGAAGTAATTTAATTCGTTTCGGATGCTGCAGAATTTAATTGGTCTATCGGTTTTTATGTTACAGAAACGACAGTACACTACAATTATCATCCTATGACTACCAATTATATTATCATCATGCCCGGAGAAACGACAAATATAATTTTTATACAAACCCTGTTTACTTTAGGACTTGTCCTTCCTCTTCTTTTTAGTGGTTAAATTAATTTTGTATGTTTTGAAATAGGTCTAAACCATTCTGAACGTATGCTGATGATCCAATAGAAAAAAGCTGGTTCAATACACATATATTTATGGTAACTAGTACACGTGTTGCTCGAACTCGAGCAATTTATTTTAATACAATACAAATGTTACATTTAGCTCTAAATCAATGACATCCGACCAATCCAATATTGTGAATATCTTTTATCACCACGTATTTACAACTGATTATTAACAGATATTTAAAATGCTTTATTCAACCCCAATGTTATTTAAATGGGAAATTTTGAGATTTCTATGGTAAATATCGCCTTTATTTTCCGTCCGATTCTCATCAGTTTTTGGGGGAAACAACTAGAGACCAACCCCTATCCAACGACACCAAAAACTTGAAAATCGGTTGAAAATTGTAGGAGGAGTTCTCAAGACAAAAAAACCCTTAGCGTATTAAATAAGTATAGATTAGAAAACATCTTAGGAAACATATCATTACTTTACCTTTTTGGGCTCCTCCACCTCCATAAAATGCTGGCAACGTCCTTTTTTTCTGCGGTAATTTTTCACACTTGTCAGTTTTTAAAACACATGCAACACATAAGGACGTTTTACACCAGCTACTGCTACCGGCTACCGCTACCGCCTCGGTCGCGGATTTTTCCGTGAGCCATTTCACACCAAAACTACCACGTCCTAAGGGAGGCGGGAGTTTCATTAGAGCCCTTCAAAGATCCCATGTTATCCTTGGATGCGGTGGAATATTTTAAACAAGATCGCTCACTGATGGTTGTTACAGTTAACTGAAATTTGTACTGGTCAGTTTTGTAAAATAGGTTAGATTTACTTTCCTTTCCGAAGATTTCGCTCATTTCTTGACACGCTAAATCCTTCACATTGGTCTCATGGTATACTTCTTTCCTTGTATATCATAAAACCTGCCTCTTCCTCACTTCCTCGATGAAAGATTCCATGGCAAAACAAACAATTGTCAACAGCAACAAGCAAACACGTGGTGGCACGAGAGGGTTGCAGACGACCTTGGTTGGGAGACGTTCTGCGCATGCGCGAGCCAAAACTACCGCGCCGGTAGCGGTAGAAAATCGGGCGTTCGGTAGTCCAGTGTGAACTGTCCCATATGATAACATGGTGAGCGATCTTTTCAAAGTTCGCCCGGCGGTAGCGGTAGCCGGTAGCGGTAGGCGGTGTGAAACAGCCTATAAAAAAATACAAAAAACAACAACAATTAATTGCGCTGTATATAAACACTCCGACATTTTGCGAAACCGAAGTTTCCCGTTTTCAAGGTTCTCTTTTGCTATTCGAGCCGAGCGCATAACCACGACTTGTTATGACTTGCCTACCACGACGTAGTTGGGGGAGGGGGAGCGACAATCCTGTCTTTTAGTTACAAATCATTAGTTGTTAGCTATTAGTTTTAATCAAGCCACCGCTACAGCTAGGTTTGGTTTGGTTTATAATAGGCAAAAGTGTATTAAGGACAACTGCAAAATTCCAGTTTCCATCACAGCACACCATTTGTTAAAATGTTCATACCCTCTATTTTATTATTTAAAATTATTTAACAAACTAACATAATAATAAATTAATTTAGTAAAACTTACTATTATACCAATCATGTCTAATTTATTGGTGATCATCATACCAAAATACGCTCAGGAGATCAACATGTTCATTAGAGACTTTTATGATATTGTAGCACGACCATGATCATGGATAGCACCGTAGATAAGCTTCTGTGGCGAGGACTTTTTAGCCTTGTCGTATTTTAACATGCAGGTGGGGAATAAGTGTTTAAAGGAAATGTTAAATTGTATAATTAACAGTCAATCGTAATAAATGATATGAAAAATGTATTTAACTGGCGATGTTATACCTAAACAGGCCAAAATTGAACTTAATGCAGTAATTTTGAGCTCGCTGAAGTGGCTCGCAAGCTCCTCAGTCATGTTGTTTAGCAACCTGTCACAATAGTTGAAGTGTGAGAGAACATCGGGTATTTGGAGCATTACAAGCCATCTTGACATTAAGTGAAAGGTACCCAGCACAACGTTTGATCTATGGATAGCAGCAAAAACACTGTTGCAAACAGAATTTACATAGTCAATGCAGTTTATATCTTTGATTATATAACAAGACCCAGGTTCACTAGCTTACCCAGCATGCTTTGCAATGCCAACCGGAGGCAGTTTTTGCCTTTCAGGTGAGCTCGTTCGCACCGCTCACTTGCCGCAAGTTTATAATATCCTCTAGTTTTGTTATTAACAGTCTCCCGAAAATACATTAAATGTGAACGGCTGTTTGTATAATTAATATTCCTGAATGTTCCAGTACAAAAATGTTGCTTCCATAAGAATAACATGGTAACTTTGAAGAAGTGTGGGGCGGAGTCCTGTGGAACTTTATCAAGGTTTTCTTTCATAAGAACATTCTCCTGACAATTACAAACACAACAAAAAAAGAATTAGCAAATCGGTCCCGCCATTCACGCGTGATTCTGTGACCAGAGAAATAGGGATTCATTTTTACCCAGGGTGTCCAGCTTCGACTGTCCAAAACTTATCCATGTTGTACAGCAAGCTAAAAGAAACAAAAAAGTTCATATAAACATATATCCTAAAATGCTTCGTTAACCCACTAGCCGCCATTTTGTTTTTTACACTCTATAATTTTTAACGGATGGATGGATTTAATTCATATTTGGCATGAACCTCTATCACATCAATTTCCATTTTCAGAAAAAAAAAAATAATTTCTTTTCGATCTGTATTTTTAAAATGGCGGCCATTTTGAACTTTTAAATTCCAATTCCTCAAAAACGGCAAAAAAAATTTAAATACACAAAAATGTTTACAAATTAAATTATCTAAACAGTAATACAGTGTTTGTAAAGATTCGCCAACAAATAACGGAGTTATTGAAATATTTCCATTAAAATTATCTAAATAGAATTGTAATTTGCATAAATTACACTGCAAAATCAATGTTTTTTTCAGAAAAATCGCAAGATTTCCGTTATTTTTATGTCAGACTAGTAAATAGCCCGTCAAAAATTACAGGTAATTTTCACTATGATTATTCATGAATTTGATGTTTACGTTTTAAAATGGTCACAGAATTTATTAATACACAGACAACATAGTATTAAAACTAAAATGTTTTAATTTCCGTTATTTTTATGTCAGATTCTTACATACCTGGAATCATTTATTAGATAAGTCAATTTGTCAACTCTTTTGTATCTTGTGAAATTTTAAAATTTACTAGTTTTGAAATATCTAATTAAAATTTTTTTTATTGGCGCCATTTTGAAAATACACATTGGGAACAATTTTTTTTTCTTTTCATAAACATTGCTAAAATAAAGGTCTGTGCCAAATATGAACCCAATAATCAATCAATCCGTTATGAAAATAAAAATTAAAGTGTGAAAGACAAAATGGCGGCTAGCGGGTTAACGTAGCATTTTAGGACATGTTTATATGAACTTTTTTGTTTATTTTGGCTTGCTGAATAACATGGAAAAGCTTTGGATAGTCGAAGCTGGACACCCTGTATATAGAGATTAAACACATGTTGCATATAGAAATTTTTACTTTAACCTTCTACTTTTTCAAAATAAAATAAATGTTGGTTGCGTGCTCATAACTTGCCTCAAACTCATCCAATTTACACGATTTATATCTCAAATGATAGAGAATATTTTGCTGAGTGTCCTTAGACTAAAACAAACTAACCATGTACCTTATTTGGAACTATACGAAAAACAATCTTAAAAACATGTCTACAAAATGAAACTCCCACAAGGAATACATGGGGAGGAATTTCTTTTGAGTATGAGTTGAATTAGGCAAAAGGTAAAAGTAGGCTAATGTTTGTTGTGTCATCTGCATGTGAATACCTTTAAGACATTGGTAAACCATGCAAATCGGTCTTATACAACGGACCCGGAAATGATTTAACGATAATATTTAATATATAACATTAATTGTTCACAAAAGCTTTTTTTTCAACAGAACATTTTTAATTTATTGACATAACATCAAATAATGCCAACTGTGTCAAATGTTTCTACAATACCATTTAAAAATATATGTACTATCTGTGCTTTTTTTAAAGTTGTTGACCAATATAGGACTATTCTGAAATAAATAGAGCATAAATTGATTAGAAATAAATATATGGTTTTTAATGTACTGAAAAGTAAGAAAACTAAAATATAATTAAGAACAAATGAACTGAAACTTAGGAAAAGTTAGTTTAGGATTAAATTCTGAAAACTTTAAGCACAAGATTAGGATTCATTAGAGTTAAAACAATAACTGGATTATCATTGTTTGTTGATTCTTAAACTCGACTTTGGAATCAGAATTCTTAGAAATCTCATCAGAATCTTTGGATTATGAAAATAATATTTTTGCATGGTTAAATTTTGATATAAAGTATTAAAACTGCCAACTAGAGAACATGCTTTAGATTTTAATTTACTAATTTACATTAAAATATGTTATTGAAAATGTTTAAATAAAAAATTATTTAACAGAATTACACAGTTAATTACTTACAATCAACTGGAATTGATGTTTCATGTTTAATTTGTCTCGCATGTCACTTTCAAGTTGCGCCTGCCTTCAGTCCCTTACCACATTGCCTTTGAGGTTTCAATTTCACAATGGCTTAATCCTCCTCAACTCCAATTAACTTACTTATCCTCCCTTATATTCATACGAAGGTAATTTTAAAATTCTGTAAATTAAATTTTAATAGTATTTTATGCAACAATTGCATGAAGGCTTTCAAGACATGACTCACTTTAGGGAATGTCTTAAATACTGAATACAAGTGTTACATACACTACTTTATCTACAAAATGACCAATTAAAATTGGTAAAACATTGTAAAAATAAAGTGATTAACCTGTCAACTATTTATAGGGTAAGCGGTCACCCAACGAAAATAAAACCAACCCCAATGCCGCTTGATCTAATCATCACTCTCATTCATATTAGATCACACTCTTTAGAGGTTAAATATATAAAAAAACTAAAACATGAATTGTAATGGAACCAGTTGATGTGCAAGTTGCATAGTTTTATTTTAACACTACTTTTGTCGAATGCCAAACTCTCGTTGGTCTAGAGTCTAGAATGTATCACAAAAAATACTCTTATATCATAAAGAACTAATTATGCAACGGGTTTATATTTGGTTTAATAACTTATCTCTTTATCTTTTTGAAATAAATAAAATATACTTTATTAAGTAAAAACAAAAATACAAGTTCTGACAAAACATAAACATATCCACTGAAAAATACTTAACTAGCTGATACCCGGCATGCTTTGCCAAGCCAACCAGAGAATTTTTTTGCAATTCAAGTGAGCTTGTTCGCTACGCTCACTCGCTGTCAGGTTTAGCTCGCTTGCTCCATGATATGGGTATTCCGCATTGTCCAGATTGCGGAGTGGGTGCAAATTTCAAGCATTGTCTAGATAAGGCAATTAAGTGTTTACATATATATGGAAAATTTTATGGAGAAGGTTTGTCAGCCCTTTGCTTTTGTATAGCACTCCGGGGATTAGACCTCGGACTGTCATAAACATTCCCATGTCAAGTTTTTTTCGATTTTTTTTATCTGAGTTTTTTTTTAACAAAACAAATGGCAAAACTATTTATTTATAATTAATTTTATACACGGCTGTTCTCATTTAAATTATTGAGGGAAAATTGGTAATAAGAAACTAGAGGATATTATAGACTTACTGCGAGTGAGCGTAGCGAACGATCCAAACTTGATGGCGAGAGAGCACAGAGAACGAGCTAAATCTGACAGCGAGTAAGCGGAGTTAACGAGCTCACCTGAAAGGCAAAAATATCGCCGGATATCAGCTAGTATAATATAAAAACTGAATTAGGACAGATGACAACTGGACAAGAAACAGACTTGTCTGAGTGTAACAATATGCTTTTCACTCACTTCAGTCATGTGAACGGTATAAATGATATGTGGAACGATTTCTTTATTTGTGCCATGTTTTTGTATTTGTATAAAACTTTGACAATCACCAATGTGTGCTGTTTTAACCTGCATGGTGACTGATGACGCATTGTACTTCATGCAAAACATGTTTAGCTATTCAAGACAATTTTGACACCAGAAGGCTATTAAAGGCTTTATTTAATAACCACAAATCATTAAGTTAAAAAAATATGTGTTTTATTACAGTACACAATCGCATATCACAAGTCTACTAAATATAATCTAATGTAGGGCATTCCATCATGAGCGGATTTAGGCTCTGATATCTGCAGGTGCGAGCCCTGAGAAAGGTATCAGATATTTGAATACCAAATTCAGATGCCAAAACCTAATTTGATTAGTTTGTTTTTAGGCTTGAATAAAAAGGTAGCCATTTTCTTTTAACTAACAATACCCTTTCGTATGTCATGTTACAGTTCATTATAATTGTTAAAAATATTCTCATTAAAAAAATCAGGAGGAGCGGGGCATTTCCTAGTACCACCTTGAATTCGCCCATGCATTCCATACAGTATTCCGATTTGGAATATATAACAACTGGACTACTATAGTTAAGAGATTCATTTAATGTTAAACTACCAAACATATTATTGTCTTCTTTCAGATGCTACAATTTGAATAATTTATACCTGGTTGAAATAATACACAAAACAACTTAATATGTATAGTAAGCATTAAATACAAATTTATGAATGGCTACTTTTTTCACTTACCTAGGAGCAAAAAAACTTACAGGTTTACTAATCCTATGAACCTATCCATCGCTAGTCCACTCATCATTCTTTTGAAACTCATTAACATATCTTCTATACTCTTCAGTTGTCATTAGTGATGCTTTTGGAACATAGTCAATAAAGAGTTTTCCATCGAGGTGGTCAGTCTCGTGTTGAATCACTCGGGCTGTTACACCTTCAGCCGTTCCTTCCACTAACTGGCCTTCTAAATTATATGCTTTGTAGTGAACCTTTTTCCACCTTTCCACAGGACCTGCCACACCTTTAACCGAAAAGCACTCTTCGAAATCGACATCCTTTTCATCATTAGCCTTCTCAAAAGAAGGATTTATCCACAAGCTTTTAGGGAATGGTTCCTGGTCCTTGTAAATATCAGGAACTTCAAAGACGATGGCTCGCTTGGGAATCCCGAGCTGAGGGGCTGCCAATCCAGCGATATCTTTTTCTTCATCGAATTTTCTTACCAACAAGTGTAAATCTCTTTTGTCTTCATCAGTCAGAGGAAAAGATATAGGGGCTGCTTTGGCTCTTAAGGTGGAATTTTTAACAGCAGCCAAGTTATTCACATCTGCAACTACATAATCTGGAAGAGGGACATCTTTAAAACTGTCAAGCTTGTCCATTATAAACAAAAGAAAAAGGTTACCGTACTTTGAATCACTTAACTAGAGACTGTTTAAGGGCATCACATCCTTTACACTAAGAAATAAACTCTTTCTGATAACTCAAAAACTCCATAGAGTTATAAAAACGATTTAAACACTTTTTTCTTTCTATAGTCATCAAAATGATTGTTTATCAATCTTCCCACATAGCTCTCATTATTTTATCTTTAGTTGAAACATGTCTATGTTTTGAAAACTGATAGTAATGAAAATTAAGATGAATTGATGTGTTGAGATAACAACTTCCCTCTCAGAAACATTTACTACTGTATACACACTAACGTGAATTGATTTCTCATAGCATATGCGGGTTTGAAACTAATTAACGGCGGACAATCTTCCGCGGCGAGCATGGAAGTACAAGAGACATGGTAGGTAATCAGTACCACCACTCCACATAAAAAAAGGACGAAAAATTTTATAACTGATGGTTGTGTTAATGCATTGGATGACAAGTCTATTTGTGTTATTGTCAGAATAATTAAACTATCTATATTTTATCCCATCTATTTATTTATTTACAACCTTAAATTTTATGCCCTTTAATTTTTATTTACTTAGCAATAATTTCTTGATCAATTTTGGAGTTTTATTAATTTTTAGGGTCTTCCAGAGTCTGAGAGATTTGCTTTCTTACACATCTTGAATCATTTGTTTCTATTTAAACTTTTTTTTAAGTGGATAGTAAATGGAGCTTATATAGCAGAAAATATTGAAATTAAATTGTTATTTTCTTTATAAGTAAGTTTTTTATCTCATTTGGATAGAACATGCCTTTTAAAGACTTTAACTCAAAAATCTAGTCAGCACCCATCACAGCTCGAGTTAATAAAGATAAAAATTATGGATACTGCTGTTAATGATAGTAAGATATTTTTCATCATACCATTGCGATAAACGTTGTTTTCGGAACGGTCAGCTGTGATCGAAACTAGTTGATTCCCGGTGGGTTGGATAAACGTGTTGGTAAACAAAGTTTTCGGGACTAGTCCTCGAAACAGTGGTTTTAGGGACTAGGCCGGAAAAAAACTTCCAATGTTTGACACCACCAGCACTGATATTGTGCTTACAGTAACTTAAACCTCGTTCGAAAGTGGTATATCGGTGCTCGATCGAATTCAAGTACTCGGCTTCGCCTCATACTTGAAACTCGATCTTGCACCGATAACGACCACTTTCCGGACTAGTGACGAAATATACTATATTACAACATTCAAAACTGTACTCTTTGTTGTATATTTTTCAAGAATCACAATAACATCAGTACAGTATATATTTTAATACAATTTGAATTGACAGCAAACGTTCGATGTTAGTTGTTACTTCTTTTCCAGTTTCTTTCCTGTTGTTTCTGAACTGTACAAGCATAAATTTGGTTTTTATTTAATACAGTGATGCTATGAACTAGTATGTTGAATCTTAAAACGATTTTATGTTTAAAATGTTAAGTTGATAACATTTAAAAAATGAATACGTTTTAATAGCAATATGTAGTTGTTTAAAGTCAGATCAGCAGTGTAGTCTATATTTTTAGTCAATATGGTTCCTTAACTATAGATCCATATGATCACACTTTAGATACTTTATGTTCCCAGTGTGAAATGTTTCAATGAAAACCATCTTACACAGCTTATTTGCCAACAGCTTACAATTTTCTTTTAGTTTTCCTTGCAGCCAGGGCGGGGGTTGAAACCCACTTTAGTCAGTAATTTTAGTAAGAATTTCATAAGGCTGAATGTCTTAAAATTTAAGAAGGAAGTTCCCTGAAATAGAAAGCTAAAATTTTATCCAACCTACTTGTATTTTGCCAAATATAGAGGCTTATACTTGGATACAATTCCAGTACAATCATACTAGTGAAGTTGGTTCACTTCCAGGTATTTCATAGATCATTTTCCATACACTGGCCATGCTCAGAGGTTGTTGATTATCTTTTTCAGATCAGTATTTTCTTTGCCATCATAGTTTGCCACTTTTCCTTTCACATGCAGTATCACGTTGTAGTTGGCAAAAATCACAAAATCCATTCAACAAAAGCAGTGCTGTTTGCAGATCCTTATACATTTGTTTCTAGCAATTTTGCTAATCAATTCCAAGGCTCAGCGCTTACTTTTGGACCAATTCTCTCAGAGAAAACACCTTCATCGTCTGGATGAAACTTTTTCATATACTCATCTGTCGATAAGAGCTTTTCCTTCGGTACATAATCTACAAATAACTTACCATTAAGGTGATCGATCTCATGTTGAATGACCCTGGCCGCATACCCTTCGGCCATTCCTCTGAGTGGTTCTCCATTTTCAAGAAACCCCATATAAATGATTTTCTTATACCTATTTACGAGGCCAACATAATTTTTTACTGAGAAACATTGTTCCCAACCTTCTTCCATTTCATCGTTGAGGTTGTAGAATGATGGGTTTATCCAGACCGTTTTCCTGAAGCTTTTACACTTTTGTTCTTTAGCTACATATTCTGATATCATTATAACTAAAATTCTCTTGGATACTCCAATCTGTGGGGCAGCTAAACCTACAATGCCATCTCTCTCACTGTCGAATCTCCACACTAAATCTGCAACATCATCCTTGTCTTCCTTGCTCAACGGAAACTTCACTGGCGCCGCAACTTTCCTCAGAGTCGTGTCATCAGCTGCAGCGAGATTGTTTACATCCGCAACCACATAATCCCTTAGAAATCTGTAATTCTTTGCCCACACATTTTGTGTCATTTTTAAAACCACAGATCTCCTTGTCTAAACAAAATTTAACTTTATTCTTTACAAAATTATGAAGGTTTCCAAACAAAACAAGTATCTTGTGACATCATCAAGTTTGGTTAATTGGTTGCTTAGTACTACTTCTCACAACAAGTATTCTCTAAACTCTAACTGAATATTAGGAAACCAAAAAAATAATAATATTTCAAAAAAGAGATAATACATCAGACAGTCTTATCATTCAGAATGATAAGCTTATCAACATTATTACTATGATTTTGTATTTTAATTAAATGGAATTTGAATCCATAGAATGATGATTTAATGTTCTATTGTATGTATAAAAAGCTTGCAAACTATATCACACAACATGTCTTAAATAAAATTCTTAGGTGTGAATTTTAATGTATTTCCACTAGGGGTGTGCGAGTACTTGAGAGTATTGAGTATTTTTCAAGCCGAGTATGTAATACTCGACTTGACTCAACATTTTGGAAAAAACTCTTTAGTTTGTGTAAATTTTTCTAGACAACTTTGGCTAGCTGACTCATGAAGTAAAAATTATTAATAGATTTGTACATAAAAAATTTAACCCAAATCCAGTTAGAAATTCTTTTTTATCTCAATTAATTTTGATGTACGTTGTCAAATTGAAAGAGTTTATGTTTCATTGTGTACATTGGCTATCTATTCTATCCGTATGGGATATAAATGGCTCCAGATAGCGTTGTTCAAACAAATGGTCATCACTGCCACCTTTAAGTGAGAGATGTGTATTAATAAAATTAAGTGCTATTAAACTGATTTTTTATTATTCACAGACCAAAATACAATAACTTTCTGTTACAAACACTTTCAGGGATAACTAAGGGGGTTATTCTCATAATATTGGCATCCTATTTTCCATATAAATTCTTTAGTAACAGATTTCGTTTTGAGGTAAAAAAAATAGAAACCTGTAGTATGTACAAAATGTATTTTGACATTCTTTTCTATTATCTATTCACATTTACATTTTTCACATACATACTATTACATTTGATATTTTTCTATGCTGATTTGTTTACATCCATGAGAGCTTGGACAGATTTTAACTCAGCCTCAAGAGTTTTTATCTGAAACAAATCATTAAATTATACAACGTAATTACTCTTTGAGCCATAAAAAAACTTCATATGTGACCAATAGTTTTGCATTCTGATATGCCATAGGTCTTTTGTACTTGCTGTTGACTTCTCACGCACTTCTTGTCTAAACTTACTATGATTGGAACACTCATATTATCAAAACTGTCTATATAGAAAATAAACGGTATCAGATAACTAACACATACTTTCTCCCAACAATATAAAAAAATGTGTTAAAAGCTTTAAACATTAATGTCTTGAAGACTCAGTCGGATAGCTACCAGCTGAGTAGCGTGAGCTTGACCCTACGCGTGTCTGTGTCCTTTAACAACGTATTGCGTTTACCGCTAAACGAAAAATTGTATTTATCTCCGCAACCACTTGACGTAGAACAATAATTTAAAATACTGGATTATTTAGTTTTTTGAGCTTGATTTAATGGATATAAGTAAAATTGATTTCAAAATAATAGATATTTTGAAAATTTAAAAAAAATCGTTTTTTAAACATTTTTTATTGTAACTTTTGAACGCGCATTTTCTCGGAAATGCGGGTGGTGTCACTTTATTCAGCATTTTAATCTTAATAAACTACAAAATTTTAATCAAAATCCTTAGAGCCGTTTTTGAGAAATTTTGATTTTTCACTTTTTTGAGGGTTTTTGGGGATGGGGATAAACTACCCTTAAAAATAAAAAATGAAAAAAATACCTGGAATTATCGTGGATTTGGACCTATGTACCAAATTTCATTAAAATCGGACCATTAGAACATTCTCTAGCTCTGTTTACATCCTGGCACACACACACACACATACACACAGACATCACTCTGAAAACCACTTTTTTGGACTCAGAGGGCACCAAAACGGATAAATTTACCAACAACTCAAATTTTAAAATTTTGACGAAACCAATACTTTCTCAATATATACATTTATAGGGGGAAAGGAGGCTCCAAAATGGATGTATACATCATCAAACTAATGCGAAAATTTTTACGAAAACAATACTTTCTCCATATACTATGGTATAGGGGGAGAAAGTAAAAAGAATATAATTTATTATATACTGGCAACCTTGAACAATAGAATCGAAATCCTATCACGGTTATATTATAACAAAACTGAATACCCTTAATAAAAATAGTAAACGTATTAATGTTGAGTAATTTTTATGTAAAAGCAAGTTTGGCTGATAAAGATGAAGTCAAGCATCTTCTCATATAAAATTATTAATAAAATGTTTACACCATTACAGAACTCATACTCAATTTCAGACTTTACAATCAAGTTGAATCGTTGAATGAATCAATTTGAATGAATAGTCATTTATTCTGTCTTTAAACAATACGATATTGCAATAGACTATGTTATAGACTAATTTTAACTTTCCGGTCAGGCCTATTTTACAGGATTTACATTATCTTATTCCTACTGTGATTCTTACCAACACAAAAATTTAATTCTATAATTTGAATATGGTACTGCAATTCTGATATCATTTACTAAAATAAAAATTAACTTTCCTTTATCTGATTACAAAAATCCTCAAAAAAAAGAAACCTTTATATGTCACTTTTTTTAACAAGGCACTTTCTTCATAATTTTTTATATTATTATTGAAGGTAGGTTTATTAGCTACATCCTTAAAATAATCTGTGCTAGAGAACGCCAACTGGCCAAAATTGTACCAAAAATTCAGTTGATCTGGGCCCAAATAGTTTAAAAGTATTTGATGACTATAGTTTATTATATTGTATATTGATGATTATAGTTATTGTTTTGTTAACAATTTTATCATTACAACCGCTATTAAAATATAATGATTCAACCAATTGTTGTTGTTCTATAAGATTAATATTGAAAGCCTGCAATGTAATGCCCCGGGGGCCGACAAGAATTAGAATTTGTTTCTGCTTTTCTTCAGGACACATTCTTTTTATCGGTGCACACTGATTTCTCCTATAATGCACACAAGCTCAGAAAAAAGAGGAGGAAATGTTTTGTGCTTGCCTATTAATACAAACATAATTTTTAACACATAAATCAACATTATCCCTATTTTGGTATTTTTAAAAAAATTGTGAAAACTTGAGAGATTTTTCAAGCTTTTACCTGTTCTTCCATTTTTAACTGAGTTTCGTTCTCAGTTCTCTTCACACCTCCTTTCCTAAATCTTTCTACCATTTTTTCAATATTCTTCTTAATCTTGGCTTCTTTCTTAGTAAGACTTCGATGATACTCGTCAAACTGTTCTTGGCTTATATTCTAAAAAGATTAGAAATTTTGTAAGGGATGTTATATAACCAAAAAAAATCAAGAAAATAGGATATTATAATGCTGTGAAGGACGATAAATATGAAATTTGTAAATTGAGACATTAAATACTATGCAGGGTTTCTACGATCAGGGGAAATCAGGGAAGGTTAGGGAAAGTCAGAGAATTCAAATCTGGTCAGGGAAAGTAAGGGAAACAGACTAGTAGTCAGGGAAAGTCAGGGGACTCAGTAGAGCAAAAGCTCATTTTACCGCAACTCGATCCCAAAAATGTAAAATAAGAAAATTAAAATGTGAACTACAAAGTTATATTAAATGAGATTTACAACTCAAACTTATCTCTGAAATGTTTATTTATTTATTTTTTTTAATTTTTTTATTTGCTATTGTCAATTAAATAACTAATGAATTTTGCAATAAAATTAACAAATTTGTTCTTTATAAAGTGATACAATATTTTTGTCTGTATTTTGCTTAGAATCACAAAGGTTTTTGTTATTTTAAAAATAGCCTGAGAAAGGTCTTAACAAATCTGTCTATCTGTGTATTATTTGTTGGTGACGCTCAAGGGCCTACGTTGTCCATTTTTCACAGGATAAAGGCTTTACTAGACGTGTTTAAAGGTTGTAATATCTGTTATTCTGCCAAATAATCCTGTGAAATCCTGGTTGGATTACCCGTTTCGGCGATGTCTCGCCATCTTCAGATCCAGTCTAAGATCATAAAAAACCTGTCTTTGCAGGTGTGTCATAAGTTTTTAAAAACTATCACAATACTCATAAATACACACATTTTAACATAAATGAATGGTCGCGGTACCAGTACACGTAATTTTCACAGACGGAATGGGTCATAGCGCGCGGTCAAGACTCGACTTGTCGCACAGCGTCCGTCATGAGTTGACCTTTAATCCGTCGGTGTTCTTGAATGCAGCTCCTGGTGGTTGATTTAATCTTATCATTGTTTCTAATAAACTATTGGTCTGGAAAGTATTTTTGTCGTTGAGGAGATTGTAGGAGGTGGTTTTCACGGCTTTATAAATTTCAAATTGTTCTAATGTGTTCATAACCCGGCCTTTATGACAGATGTGAATAGGATTTAAATTAGTGTGTAATCCGGTATAAGTGTGATTTAGGGGTCTGCGGTACAACAATTATCAGGTCGGTACGGTTTGGTACAGTACACTTTTTGTGTACCTCAGTTTTTGGTACAAAATCGGAACGGTACGGTGCACGTTATTAATATAGGCTTGGCAGTATTAGTATCAATGGGTAACACTTCAAATACCTAATTACCTCATTTACCACATTTTGCTAGGTTACAACTTAATAGGAAAAATATCATAATCACTATTATGATTATTACAAGTTTAATTACATAGTTTAATTACAAGTTTATTAAAGATATTACAAGTTTAACCCAGCAGAACTGATATTGATTTGGAAACGTGAGAAATGACTCACAGTCTTTTAGACCAAGATTAAATAAAATACCACATATATTGAATAAACCGATATTTTATTTTTCAAAACCCATTCACATGTCTTTCTTATTAGTTGTTTTAACATTTTACACTGTAAACAATTGTTTACATAATGTATGTAATGTATGTTAAAAAATACATGGCTTTTTACTTTCATCAAAGATTTTAGTTTGGCCTACTTAGTGGAAGAGAAAAAAAACTGATTGAACTTTAAACATCTATTAACAATCTATTTGTCACTCCAAATTAAAGTAATTTCAATTTAAAATTTTTAGTTTATGTATTTATTGTTTAAAAAAATAATACAATTTTTAGCTAGACAATGAACTACACAATTTTATTTTATCGATGATGATAATTATAAGGAAAGAGGTCTATCGATACGATTACGTTTCTCTGAGTCCATGATTTTAAGAATAAAAATATTTATACAGGAAAAATTATTGAATTACAAACAAGTCATCCGTTAAAATTGTCACAACTTTATTGCACGAGAACTGACACACGGTCAAATGCACCATTTATCCCGTAACGCCGGAGCTGACTCACGGTTCAACGCACCAGTTTTCTACAGAATCGTTCACTGCACTGGCTGTACAAGCTGGAAAATGACGGGAAATGCGTCATTCTGTTCCTGGAAAGTGGCACATGAGGTACAGTGTCGGTGAAGACTGCCGACAACCGGAAAATATTGTTTTGATCAAAAAAAAATTCCAACCTGTTCAACCGGTATGTCAGTTCTCACGGGTTAAGTCCTTGTACTTAAAATATAATTGCAATGTATTATTACCTCACTTTTCTAAAATATTACAACTTTTAAATTAAGGAAATCGTCCAAGCTATAGAAAGGGTTTTCCAGTAGCCAGCTGTAAAGCAATTTTTTAAATGTTTTGAAAGGAGGTGCACTTATTGAATTTTTTAAAACATTGTAAATTTTGATTGATAAAATAATATGACTGTTGGCTGTTTTACTGAGACGGTGGGACT
>JAQYXR010000477.1:0-84596 GCA_030545055.2 Neoaliturus tenellus | reverse complement strand
GTAGTAAAGGAAAACGAAAACCGAGCGCTACGCTTGCATTTAACATGTTACATTAACTGTCTAACTTTCCCTCGACTCTTAAACTCCTCAAAAACTTGTTTAACAGATAATTAACACAACCTTTTTATCCTTTTTATAAATTTATCATCCTGATCTTTTGAGAATAAAAAACTGTAAAACATCTTCAACGTTTATTAAAAAAACCTAATTCAAAATGTATCTCTAAATCATGATCAATTAGGACTTGATGTGATTAGAAGAATTAAAAATTTTTAGTTTGCTTATGATATTTGAATGACTTGATCATACATTCCCTTCTTCAAAGTTATTTTGTAATTTTCAATTTTTTATATATCTTGACTAAATATTGTTTTCTTTGCTGACCATTTACGTCCGTTGAAAGTGTTTACTTTAAAATTTTAAGATGAAATAATGATATGCACATAACTCCAGACTTAAAAAAAAACTACTAGACAAAAATACGCAAATAAAAAAAATTGAAATTGTTTTGAAAATAGCCAAAAATCCAGAGTATAAAATTAAACGCGGTCGGTCTTTATTAGACCAAGAGAGCACGTGTCTAGTTTTACCATAGAGAGTTGGGGTGGAAAGAAAATAAATAAATAAAAACTTTAAAGTCTACGTAAGTGAGCTTTGCCGATTTTTGGCAATTTTTGTAACCGTACGGTAACTGTTGTATCTGTTGTATATAGGTTAGATCTTTACAAGATGCCATAATTTTATAATATGATTAACTTCTTTAACTTGTATAATTAATTAAGTGTAATTTCATTGTTGAATATGAAAAAAAACATTTTATTTCTAGTTTTTGTACAAGGCAAAAATTGTTTAAATATATTGTTTAACAAAAATATTGTTTAAATTCAATTTATTTACTGCGATTACTTAGATAACAAGAATCTTTATTTTGTTAATTCAGTTATGTTTTTCAAAGGGCTGTACGCTCTTTCTAATGGATATTAGCCATCTTTTAGTTTAATTTAAAGGTAAAATATTGAATTGAAAGAATTGAGATAAAAATTAGTTTTTCAAATAATATTGACATTAACAAAAAAAATTGGCATTTGAAAACATATGAAATGACGATTTTGAGTTTGTAAATTTAGTTGTCCTTTTAGCAACATTGTTACAGAAGCTGGTATTGTATTTAGTGATATTAGTTTCAATACTTTTTTGATAAGTTTGCGTTTCCACGGGCCCAGCAGGTTGGCGGAGAGGCTGCAATCGTGGCCACATAATTGGAAACCGTTCGTCACGTTCACACCACAAAAATCCTCATCTGATGGAAATATACGTGGGTTATTGAAACAACGGAATTGGTTTTTTTTTATTGTCTAATTCATTAATTTACTTTATAAACCTACGAACATGATAGGGCGTAGTAAAAATCAAGAACACATTTTAGTTTTACATTTCATGTAATCACATGACTTTATCATAAGAAAATAAATTTTGTTCACAATTATTGTAAATTCTGGAAAACAGTATTGTACTCTGTTACGGTTTAATAACAATTATGCAACATCATTGTGGAGTTCCTCTTTCAATAACATTGGCTATAATGCCGGCAACGTGAACTCTGGTGTAACTTACGTTTGGGGCAGTGTTTGTTAGCATAGATATTCCAATTTGCAAGAGAGGATTGTATCATGACAAGAATGATCAGGGACTTTATATTTATGTCATTAATTTGTATTACCATTGAAACTTCGGCCACAATCCAAGACAATGAATTTTCAGTGTTACTTAGAGTTCGCTAACTATTTTAACAATATTCTATAAATTACTAGTTTATTTTGCATTCATTTTTTTGTAAAAACGACCTTGTCTTCATTTACAAGTAAAAAATCATAATTCTAATAATGTTGATAGTAAAATTTATTTTAAAATAATATATCCATTATGTTTTAATGAAAATAAATCTCACATAACATACAAACGTTCAAATATACACTTCTAACTTGCAAACGTTTAGTGAAAGAGTTGGCTTTTACTGAAAAACTAGACTTTAAGAGAGAAAGGATTCGAGTGTTGGTTTTGAGAGTTAAAAACACAAATCAATTATCAATGTTGTAAAGGGCAGATGATTTTTGCCGCTGATGCAGTATTGTGTGGGATCAGGGTTTCGTCCAACCTTTCCGTAACGTCTAATGCGTTACGTTTCAAATATTTCTGGTTCAACTAATGTAATACTTTGATATTATTATTATTAGTTTTATTATCGGAGTAAACATTTTAAATTATTTTTTTATTTTTTACCAGTATTTGTTTTATAAAAGAACTTTCATTTCATGTTTACTTGCAAACAATAGTTTAAATGACACATCTTTGTTATTACACAATAAACTAAGTTTATACGTTTTATAGCTTACCGTATTTTTTATTTAAGTAAGTATTTTGAAAAATATATAAAAATTAACCTAGGCACAGCATTGAAGTAATGATACTTCTTCTAGTTTTCAGATATTTTTAATACTACTGTTAAATTATCACGTTTTACAGTGTTTAATTATAAGAAAATAATTTTAAGTATAATATATTTTTGAATTACTTCAAGTTTATAAGTTAAAAAAGTTTTTATATAATTTTTTGTTTATTAAAGAAATTGTTTATTTGATTTATGTTGCATATTAAATATAATGGTTTCTATTAAAAATAAAAGGCACATAGACTATTTCCTAAAAAAATTAATACATATGGCAAACAGTTGAGGAAAGTAAAAAATGTGAATTGTTACAATACTATAAAGTAGTGAAATATATTTGGAAGGTAATGCAACTTGGGCAGTTACAAATTGCACAAATGTTTATCAGGTAACTTTATTTATTCATAGCTGGCCATGTGCTGTCGTCTGATTATCGTTATAATGATCAATTAGGGATGTCAGTAATTGATTTGGAACGTGACACCTCACAGTGGCGATCGTGTTGTATTAACATTGTCATAGTTTGGTGAATGATGCACACAACAATGCGCGTCATTGTTTTTAATTCTCATTTATTTTAACAAGCGTTATTACGTTGGTACAGGTTTAAGATGTACAAAATGGTAATATAAACTGGGTAGAAAAAGAAAACTAAAAGGTTTCTTTTAGCAACCAACCTCGCCAAAAATAGTTTACCGGGTCTACAATTATTTCATCAATCATATTTTTAAATGACATGATAATAAAAAACAAGTACAAAACATAGTACAACATACTTTTGTAAATTGGTCGAAGAACTTTAAAATTTTTCATGATATGAGTAAGACTCATGCATATTTGTATATTTACTCTTAGCGACGTCGGGAAGTCTTATGGGTGTCTTACGAATGTAGATTTATTTTCATATATATATATATATATATATATATATATATATATATATATATATATATAAATATAGATGGCTTACTTAGGATTTACTAATAAATGAAATTATAGCATATTTACTTACACTTTATAATATATTAAGTATTTTTTCCTATTTCGATTTGTTTAAATTAGCATATTTCATAACAAGAGTCAAAAGTGGGTCATTGCATTTTAAAGACCATATGTTTGAAGTGCGACATTAATCCTACACTTCAAGTATGGTCGACAATATGCAAACCACTTTCGCTCGTGTTTTGAACGGTTATTTTCGCTACACTACAAAAAAAATCATTTTTAAATAAAAACAGTCATTGGAACAATTATTTATTACAATTACAGTAATTACTAAAACAACAATCAATACAAAAAACATACAAAATATTCCAAAACTAATAACATTTTTAGGTTGGTTAGACCGAAATTCCATTTCAGTTTAAGAAACAATAACATAGGTCTGTTTGTTTATATTGGTAAAATAAAAAAAAAGATAGTTAACATTACTTTCGGTCATAAATATTATCATTACATAGTAAACAATTTTATGATGACTTTTCCCTGGTGATAAACATATTTCGAAAACAGGTGATTTCACAGTAGTGTAGCGAATATTTTTGTTACATTAATATTTTTACCTTAATTTAATTTTTTTGTAAATATATGTAATTGATTGTTTAAATCTAGTCATTAAAGTGTTGATTAAAATTATATTGTAATCAATAACCTTTTTAGGTATATTTAAAAATCGTTTTATATTATTATTGTGCAAAATTATAAGAAACAACAACAAAATTATAAAAAAATATCGCCGCTTAAACATTTTTAGCTTTTAAGGTAAATATTTAATGTTACTAGCTATATTCAATGTTTCAATAGTTTTAAAACTATAAAGTTAATTTTTTGTACTTAAGAAATATGTGTTTTAAAAAATATAGTTAAACATTCCATATAACTTAAAGAATCTGAAACTAACAATATATTGAAAAATGTTTTTTTTTTTAATGCATTATGGATTGTATTGAATTTTAGAGGATCTGCGAGGTAGTTAGTGACATTTATCGTAGGAAATGAGACGAACGGTTTTCAATTATCGTTGCCGGATTGCTACCGTCGCGCCGTTAGGTGTCTGAACCGATAGCGGTGCACAGCGTACACTGTACACCAGCATCATAACACGCGGCGTGGATATGCTTCGGAAGCGACTATCGACGGTTAAACGAGTGAAACGTTCAGGTTGAACTTTATTTTTCTTTTTGCTTGCTTTGTTTTACTACAAAACCTTTTTACATAACCTTTTTGTCAAACCGCGAAGAAAAATTTTAATAACAATCGCGAACAACATATTCTGGACTGTGGTTAATCCTGTGCATAAGCCAGTAAGGAAGTTAGAACAAATAGAATGTTTAACTTAGACATATATTTGCTATAACATGTAAAAAAGGCGAATCATTTACCCTCGATTGTTAATTTTTTTGGTAACGATATCGCCATAAACTTAATATTTGCTATCATAATGATTCAGAAGAAGCCTTATTACCTTTGAGTTGGTCGCGAGCTCTTTCCAGGACAATTTTAACTTGTTTTACACGGGTTGCGAATTTGACGTTATGTACAAAAACCAAAGTTGTCATAACATATAGTAAATCTATACAATATGATAAATTTTCGTTAACTCATGATCCATTTTACACAGCTGGAGATTGAAGTTGACGGGCGTGTATGGAAATCCCAATACGAGAAACAAGGGTGGGTTAATAGTTTGTTATATAAAAAATAGTTTGTTATTTAAGTCTTATAATAACAAAAGCACATCCGAAAGAATCTGTGCGTATACTGTTACTGATTAGTTTGTTAATATGTCGATTAATGAATTACAGATGTATTGAAAATTTGTAAACAATGAGCATAGTAATTACAGCGTGAGGTTTTAAGGATTATTTCAATATTGAAAGAAATACTTTTATAGTGATTAATTTACTTTTAAAATACAACATTGTGATTACCGATTATCATTATACGTATCAATTATAATAATTCATTCTAAATCACTTTTAAGCTCCTTCGAAATTATTCTATTTTCTGATACAAATATATTTGTTCAATAGGTAAATTTAATAACTAATAGATATTTCCAGAAATTTTCTTTATTTTGAGATAAAGTTATTTTGCACAGCATCATAACATTCTCGTGTTGTAGAATAGACATTTATAAGCTTGTAATAAACAACAACATTTATGGTTGAAATTAAAATTCCACTTATTCTTTGTTCATTTTAAGTTGATTAAATTTAACTCAAACATGTGATAGTAATTACATTGAGATTAGACTCTGGGAATACTAACTTTAGTCAAAATATATTGAAGTTGTAACTCATTTATTTGTATACTTTTAATAGTATGCCTATACGGTGAAAAATAACCATTAAACTTACATTATCATAAAATTATATATTTTTAATTAGATTGTCTTAAAAGGAAGCTTATTGATATTCCGAAAAGTTAATTATTCACATAGAATATAGTATTACTGGAAAGTCTATTGATATTAATTAAATAACAGTAATCAGTCAAATTTTTTTCCATTATTCGGATTCAATGACATAATAAGCCATCAAGTATTTTCGTGTACGTAAATAATATCGGGTTTAATGTTTCCGTTTTTATATTGTATTTTTATATGGTAACAAAACCATTGCTTTTGCCCTACTAAAAAAATACATAACTACTACTACCATAGTTATAGTTTAATACACAAAAATCAGTAAAAAAATAAAAAGGAATTTTTAGAGCATTTTTTTATGGAAAAATTTAGATCCTGATTATATTGTTTAGGCAGATAAAGTCCTCAAAAATTAAAAATTGTCTAATAAATGGTGTATTAAACTAGCGGGGTAATAGTTACCAGTAGCCTCTGACGGACGGCAGTACCACAGGAAATTACTGGCCGACCACTGAGCGCCGACCAAATACCAACAATGGCTCTAGCACAGCAAAGCGTTGATCCTGCGACGATAAATTACGTCTTGCCCTTGCTTTGGATCATATAAGATCATTAGAACGATAGATTCATTTATGAACACAGTGTATAATTTATTTGATTGCATGCATAGCAGCGAGTGTATGAATGACTACAAGGTTACAAAAATACGATCATTTGTCGAGGTAAAATTTATGATAATGATTAAAAAAACCGTAGTTCGTTGGTCACTGAGCTGAATAAAAACTATCGTTTAACTTATAAAGGAAGGAGATCAGAACTGATGTACTACATGTTTGATATATGATAACACAATTTTAATTTCTATGTAGGCAACCAAAGAGCAAGGCCAGCTGTGTACTTGTCGTGTAAAATCAAAGGTAATGTGATAGTTTAGAAGTAATAAATAAACCCAATACTTTGTTGACATGACTGACAAGCTAAAAACATTCAATCAGGATGGATCTAGTATTGCTTCTAAATACGCGAATACTCTTGTCAGCACAGCTCCTCCCTTATTTCTCGACCAGTTCTTACTTTTGAAGCGTCAAAAGATTTGTTTATGAACGCACATACATGTACAGCAGTTCATAGTTTTGCAATAATATTTAAATATTTCTATTCCAATTGCCACGTCCAATCCTGGAAATTAGACTTTTGTCTATAAGATTATCATGGGGCTAAATTTTCATTGAATTGCACGTTAAAACATCAATGGCTGAAGAACACATCTTAATCCCAGAAGAAAAGAAACAAAACTAATGATAAAATACTAATTAAATCTTATCAATTTGGCGCATTTTGCAGCACTGTTACACTAGTAAATGTTTTAAACAATTCATTGATGAAGTACAAAAATGATGGACGTGTAAGAATGGTAGATAAAAAATAGTCAGATGTTGTTTGAACATAAAGAAACCTGCGGTGTTGCTTCACAACTAAAAAGGTATTTGGACCGTCTTCTACTGTATACGTTCATAATTTTGTTTTCATACAAAATAGGGCCCCATCCTCAATGTGCTAGGGATGGATTTGTATAACCAAATGACAGAAGATCGTGTGTAGCCAGCTCGAAGACCTGATCTGAAGCCATATAACTTTGCTTCGTGGGGTTGGTCAAAAGAAGAAGTCAACAGTAAGAAATTTATGGCCTAGAAATTTAAATGAATTCAATAAAAAAATAGTGCAGTAGGTGTCAAAACATTCCGGCTCACATGTTTCAGAAGTCAGTGTTGGATGTACACAGACTTCTGCAAAAATGTGATTAACATAACTGACGAGCATGTGATAAGAACTAAATTTTGTACATCGTTGAAAACCTTATTTATTTGGTTTAAAATGTTCGCTGTTGCAATTTTAGTGTCACCAATAAAATTTGAAAAAAATGACTTTTCAACACAATAAGTTAATACATTTGAAAAAGGTTTTTATGAAATTAATTTGTATATTTCTTTATCAATAAACTGCAGTTTTCAAAGTGTACCGTGACGACTAAATCTTAAGCAAAGGCTGATATTAACACCAAAGCTCTTTTTAATCTTTAATCTGTAGTAAACAACACTGTGTGGTGAAGACTTCCTCTCAAATGGTTGGCAGATAAAAGAATGTTTTTATTGTAGGATAGGTAATTTACCCTGCCTTCTGGCAAAGACCTTTTGAGGCTAACTTGAAACTACCAAGGTCCACATTGTTAGAAAAGAACTCATTCTATGAATTTAATTCCCAAGAGTGTGTATTAAACAAAATTACAGCTGATATGTAATCGATTAATAAACAGGTTATTGTTAGATATTTTCAAAAATCAATTTTACTCCTTTCGTTAAGTTAGAGATTAAAATTGTTTCCGTTTATATTCAAATAAAAAATTAAAAAAAATTGTTAAATGAAGACTTTTTAATTGGTATGATACTTGTTGTTTGCAATCAGAAATGAAACACAAACGCCTACAAAACGTAAATATGATAACACTTACACTACAAATACAGACGTTAAATATACAAGAAGATGAAAATGGCAATCATTCTCAACAAAGATAATCATCAGGCCAAAGAAGAAAAGGCTATTTTTACCAAAGACTTTTTTAAATTAGTGGTTATTCTCTCTTTGAGCCTATAAAATCTAAGTAAATATAAGGAATAAAATATTTTGATTACATTATTTTAGGGAGAGGCAGGAAAAATGCAATTATGCATGCAGGTGGCCAGCCTGTAGTATGGGACTCCCCTAAAAACGGGGTTATCCACTAGAAAACCTCCTCTACTCTTTACCTGGATTCTAACCTGGAATTGTTTATCACATTACGTCAGGCTAACACAGATTTTTCTAGTGGCCTCAAGGCGGGGTTTTTCCCAACGCGGACAGCGGAAGAAGGTGTGTTGCGCGCCGTCGTGAACAGGGAACACCCAGGCAGTAAGTGCAATCCGGTGAACCAGTCTTGCCCATCCGGTACAACTGGAAATAGCCGTGACCTGTCAGGTACCTGCGTGAGGTAATAGTCTACCTTGCCATGCCACCTTTCCACCCATGTTTGGACCTGCATGAGTCGCGCAGTCCATCGTCTTTGGTTACTCCCAGCAATTTTGCCATTGCTGATGGAAGGTTCGGGCGCTCCCTCCGGATCTTGCTGCGTCCTTGCCTATCCCGCCTTGTCTCTGATAAATCGCCTTCCTCTCCCCTGCCAAGAGCTTGAAAGGGATGACTCCGGCAACCACCAGGACGCCAGGATTGGATACTGTTCGTTAGGCGGAACACAACCGGAGCGCAGCTTGACATTGAACCCGGGCGAGCCACAACCTGTTAATACCTTGGTGAGAGCGTCTGCCCATAGGAGCGTCTGGACTGAGGACATCAATAACCGTCTTCTGCTGGACCGAGGACCCACGACATCGGCCATGAGTTTACGAAGATAAGAGACCATCTTAGCAGCCTTGTCCGCCGTACGGAAGATCTAATCCATCCAGCTTAACTTGTTTACCATGACCCCGAGGTACTTGGTGGTACGTGTTGGCTGGACCACCTCCCTTACCACGCGCATCGGGACGACGGCGTCAAATCTCTTCTGTGTGAGTATCACTATCTCCGTCTTGTTCAGGGTAAGCGAAAGGCCGTAATCGGACATCCAGTCGTTTACAACGCGCATGACCTGGTTCAACTTTAGCTGGGCCAGCTCAACGTGGCGTTCGGTGATGAGAGCCACCACGTCACCGACGTACCCAACATAGATGGTTTTCTATGGCGTTTCAGATCTCAGGACGCTGTGATGACATTCCAGTGATCCAGGCAGAATATTGAAGCCTGTTTGGCACGGGAGGTGACTTTCATCGTCCACGCTCCATCTCGGGTGTAGTACATCAGTCGCCTAGAACTGAGCTAATCCTCGATGAGCAGCAATAGATTCGTTAGAATGCGAAAGGTTTTGAGAATCTCATAATTATATACTATTCTTCATTAAAACTATCAGTAGATTTTTCCTATAAGAAAAATCCATACATATGAAAATTGTACAAAATAGTAAATATATAAGTTTTAAAGTCATGTTTTATCATAAGTTAGTGAAAGAGAATTTTGCAACGTATTTGTATAATTAATTATTATGTACATAATTTTGTGTAGAGCCGCAGAAATTTATTAGTAACAATGTGAGTTCGTTAACTAAAGAGGTCTAGAAACTAACAGACTTTCAGAAGTTGAAAATGTTTCAAAGTGAAGAGCTGCATTGTTTTGTTTCCCTTTGTAACTAGTGCGCGCTCTGCTCATTTTTTGAGTTACGAATGTATGCTTGTTTGTTTGAGAAAAAGAAGAAAATATCTCTTTATTAGTAAATATAGTTAGTCTATTTATTTTCAAACGCGTTTTTCAAATATGTATTAATTGTAATTTATTATTTTAATCAAATTAAACAAAATTTTGACGTTATAATAAATCAGAAGTACATGACATTCCTTATAACGTTTTAGTGAAATAATTTAATTGAAAATTCAGTGGAATAGATACACTTGACGTCATTTACAACTGTTCACGCAGCGGCTGTTTCGCGGGCAGGTCGGCAGCCCTTCTCGTGTCGAATTACATCATACAACACTTGTCATCACTCACCCTTTATTAATTTCGTCGCTCCATGTTATAATGGCGTTATTACAAAACGGTTTTGAGCCTGAAAAACGTTTTCCATACAACAGTTAAAATTTTAATAAATCTTAAACTCATTTATATTAGAAATCCTATTTAGAGAAAAGTACCAATCATATTGCAGATGAATTTGGCTGGATAAAGATGACAGCATTTGAGTCTGCTGAACACGCATTTTTATTCCTTTCTTTTCACTCCTTTCATTTTTGTTAATGATCATGATTTCGAATTACAAAACTCATTCAATAGCTTTTCCAAATTAAATTCCTACTGGTGGGTTAGTTTTACTTGAATAAGGTAACTGAACCACTTATAATCACTTTCATCATGAAACTGTACACACTGTATCATGGTCGGCTAGAAGCATTACAAGCAGCAAGGGTCTTCTAATACCCAGGAGAAGAGCTTTGAATTAATCCAGAACTGATCAAAGCATCAACTTGAAGCTTCGCCATCGCAACCTCCTCCCCTCCTCTCTAATAGGCCTACTCTAAAGAGAAATACAAATAATATTACTTTGAGATGAAAGGATGGTGAGTGAATGTATATTCTTAAAATTTAAGTTGAAATATTATTTAGATAACAAAGGAAAGTTAATATTACAGAAATCAAACTAAAGTGTAATTTAATGATATTTTTGTCATTAATAGGGGGTCCATTTTCAACCATATCCATTCGGGAGGATGTATGTACTAATCTCATACTGTTTATTTAAGTATGTGAGTTAGGTTAAACACATCTCACTGAGTTTTATAAGTAGCCATGCAAATTCCTTATTAGGTTATTAGTTACATTAAGTTACATAGTAAACACCATACTTTCCCATTTTTTGTGGTTTCAAATTTCAGGTGGTTAGTCTATTAAACTTTATGTACCGGTATTTATTTACCTATCAATATAAATAACAGAATATTAACTTAATCATAACCATAATCAAATAGTAATATTTATTCATTGCATTGTTGACTGTATTGTAAGTTTTAAATTTGCAAATAAAATTCACATAGTAATTACAATATGACTATTCCCCCGGCGTTGTGGGTCAGGCTTCGTCCATTATGTAAACCTCGAGTGGGCTGGAGGGACTTACGAAGGTCCTATCGACCACATTTCCAACCGATCCAATGATTGATGAAGGTTGGTGTACCTTTCCTAATGAAAATTATATGTTACAGGTCTAGCCATTTCATTAATTATATCACAGAGGGTAAGATATTTGAAATGTTTGTTGTTTTAATATACCGTTCTAGCTAAAATATTCAAAGTATTCATTTTGAAACAAAAAATGTAGTTAATTGGGTAGCTGACGTTATAATTATTAATCCGAAGATAGTTATAATGAAAAAAGCCTGTTTAGTAACTTTGGAGTTACCTTATTCGTTTAAGTGCATTTTACACAATTTTAGAAAATTGTCAATTTTTTATAAAAATAATAAATAAATGGGTTAGTAATCAGCAATAACTACATAAGATATTTAAATACAAATTACGTTAATAATAATAAAAAACCGCGAAAAAGTTTTGAATTAAAACAGTTGTAGCTGTGTTATATTGACAAAAATCTCCATTTCAAATATATTAACTTTTAAAAAGACAAAAGAAAATACCTAGGTATATGGTGTTTTTATTACTGAAATCTTTGCCAACGCAGAAAAATCAGTATTATTAGCCATTACCTTGTATGTACGTAGTCGAAATATTTTAACAAATTTCATTATTGCTTGAATGTAAACTATCACAATGTCAATCCACAACATTGTTTTTGGAAGGGGAGGGGAGGGGGGTTTGGACCGTTCCACGTCAAAACGTTGAAAAATGCCACTGGCGTAGATACACTCAAAATATGTGTAAGAGATTTACCACATTATTCTTATGGGTGATTTCATTACAAACGTTAATAGAGTAACGTTTTCTAATTCAGTCCATAACACCGAGGAGTGTTACTCTGGTTCAAAGTTGATCAAATGTAAATGTGCGGTCGTCGCGAAGGTAATAAGGGCACCTGGCTTCCATACAACATACCCCGCCTCTGTCAAATAACATGTATGGATAAACATGTGTTCCAGTTCTACACTAACAGCGTCATGTGACAGTCCATAACACTGAGCATTGTGGACACTCTGGTTCATAGTTGATCAAATATAAATGTGCGGTCTTCCCGAAGGCAATAAGAGCACCTGGCTTCCGTACAACCTACCCCGCCGCTTTCAAATAACATTAACTTGCTTGATTCATGATTATACATACAAACTAAATGCCATTACTTTTGTTCAAAGTCCTTTTAAAGCATACATTGGGAGGACGATTAATTGATAAATTTTAAAAAAGTAAACAATAGATAAAATATTGCGTATGTAGAATAATTTTTTATGCATTTGGCAAAAATTAAAACCACGAAGTCTTAATCTATTGATTGGCTATGTGATCCAGTGAAAACCTTGAATCATCTTTCATAATTTACATGATAGAATTGTTTTCAATCTGAGTATTGGGAGGGGAAATAAATTTTATATTTTAGTGAGAAGTAAATTTACATAATAAAAATAAATTAAAATAGATTATACTTGTTTTTGTATATACCATTAACAAACACAATTCTGATATGTTCAGAACCCTATGAAAAAATGGCTTTGGTAAAAAGTAGTATGAGAAGCATTGTTTTGGCATATTATAATATTAATTTCATGGATAATAATTTATTGTATTACAAAACACAGCACATATATTACGAAATAATGTTTTACATTATTGTTTAATAATTGAAACAAGGAGATGCATCAATACATTATTCATGATTCACAATAAGTGATATATGATGGAAAACTGCAATATTTGCAATTTTTATTGCGACTGAGGACAGGAAATAGAATCACATTTTTAATATTTGTTGAATGTTTAGTGAAAAAAGAAGTTGGGTTAGTGAACAGATTGTTTTACGGTAAAATATAATAAATACAACATGAAGTAATAGCAAAATATTTCCATTGTGGAACATGATTAATATTAGAGATTCACGTGGTTAAAGATTAATGTTACTGAATAAAAATTAGAACCAGTCAAACTAAATTAGAATAATTTTATAAGTTTAATTCTGCACGATAAAGGTGAATAAATCTACTTGATATAAACATTTTCAACTATATATTTAACAATAATTATAGATCTGTGATAACATATTAATCAGCCTTTCTCATTGGTTTCAAATTGCCAAGAATTCAATGTATTTCAACAAAAGGTAAATAACAATTTGCAACGCACAGTGGAGGGACATCATGGTTGAATCTTGCGGTCAAAAGTTTGTTGCGATCCCCAAAACTAAACCTCCAGAATCCAACCCGTGGCTTTCTCGAAACAGATTATCTACGTCCACTCAGCCTTAACAAAACCAAATATAAGATTTTCAAGTTTCAAAACTATAGAATTGAAAATATTATATACATTTGAAACAAAAAATTTTAGCTAATTTATCATAATATTAAATGGTTTTAAATATGGTGCAACGAACATAAAAAGGGTACATTCCCTTCTATGCAATTCTTATATATTATAACATTTAAATGTAATGAGTTGTATATTAAAACCCTTAGCAGTTAATTTTGACAAATATGCAAAATGACAATAAAAAATGAACGTTAATAATAATTAGTTTGCAGTTTAATGTACTTCTTAGCTAAGAACAAATTTTAATTCGAGTAACAAGTATCATACCTGTGTTTACTATAGTGAACAAAACTTTATTTTCCTACTTGAAAAGATGAGCAATAGATTTGCCCTTCTACAAATCCTTGATCCAGTACTGTTAGAACCCTCAGAGGATTGTTATTCTGACGCAGTCGACCGTACGAGCTGAGATTTATATATCAAAATATCCCTGTTAGCGACTTAGCCGATTGCAATTCTTGCACAACTAGAGGTAAGCTATTTTGAATGTTAAAGAATTTGTGTTATTTCACTCTGATTTTCGTATATTGAACTTCATATTTATGTAACTAAATAATTAGGGAATTTTCCATTTACAAATTATGATGCCACTCTGTTCTGTTTTTTATTCATTCCATTATGTTAAACAAAGATTTAAACTAACATAGCATAAATATTTATTTAATATTCTAAGGCATTCAACGATTTTTATTAAGAAAAAGTATTAACAAAACACAAAATTGCTTAGAAATAAATATAAGGTTAAATTGCCTCAATTCCGTCATGGGTCTAAATTGGTATCCTTAATGAAAGGATACCAATTTGGACCCATGACGGAATTGAGGTAATTTAACCTTATATTTATTTCTGAAATTCAGTGGTCCTGACCCTAAACAACAGACACAAAATTGTTTAATAGTTGAAAACATTTTCCACAAAAATGATATTTATCATATCACGAAAAAGTATTTGGACCTTTTCCGTTAGACGAATACCAGATTTTTTTATTTGAAAATGTGTATTGCATTTAAATATTAATAATGTGGTTTCAAATATTTTCCACTTATTTGAATAATAACAAAGTAAAATAGAAACTGAAACGATTATAATTAAATTACAAGGTTAAGAGGTGTCTAACCACAAATGAATAAAATCCTTCGATAAAAATGAACATATACAACAAAATAATTTTAATGGGGAACCAGGAAAACGTGACTCACAGTGCATTGAACTAATTTGTTCAAAATGTACTGTGCATGAAATTTCGAAAATCTTGATATCCAAGCAATAAAAGTGCATTAAGAATATAATGTTTATTTATTATTATTTGCAAAATTTCCTCCTATACATACAATGTTGAACATGTTTAATGGTATGCGGAAGTGCTAAGGAGAGTGCATTACTCAAGGAAATGTCTCCTCATCTCCTCCCAACAACATCAATAATATGGTCGGACTCGGAGAGCATTAAGTATATCATCATTTTATTGCAACAGTTCTGTTTGCTAAAAGGTAGCTTTGCATTTGCATTTTCCGTTTAAACTTTCTAACACGAATAATAAATTTCACGGAAGAAAGCTAGTTTCAACATAAACATCACCTGTACTATAGCTTTATCTGGTGTATGTGGATGATAGAAAGACACGCCAATAGTCCACTACCTCGTTGACTCTGAAAATATAATGAATAATTCAAGCGCCGTGTTTGGTTGTCACTTGGTTGCTGGATGTTTCAATGTTGACATTCGCTAATGAAATCATCCCCCACGAGAGGCACTCTTGGCTGTCTGTTGAGGAGTGGAACAAATAATTAGGAATCGAACTCTCGCTGTGGGAGATGTTACTGTAAGAAAACAATACTCACTCTTTGGAATGAATTATATTCTCTGTTCAACTATAAAAAAGGAAATTACTGTACCTGTAATCGAAATCAACCGTTTAAAACTCGGTTAGCCTAGTAATGTTTAATATGTTGAACTTTAGTCTCAAGATCGGCAATGACTGAAAATCAACACACTTTAATTGATTTGAACAAATTAGGAAAAAAATATTTTGCTATTGAAACAATTGTTTTCCTGTACTTATAGCATTTACTACACCAGTTGAATAATGATTGAATAAATTAAACTTCTTCCATAAGATTAATATCGAAACTTTAAAAAGCCAGGAGGGCGTAATTTGTGGTTGATGTGAATTATAATGGGATTCTGCTTATCTGCAGACTACTTCCTTTTTGATAGTATGCGCAGATTTCCATTACGAGCTAAGAAAAGTCCACGCATTTTCTTAAAAAAAGACGATTGCAAAGATAGATATATATTTTTAAACCATTACGTCGTATTAAGTTTCTTCGAATTTTAACTTGGATGACAATAGTCGTTAGATGTGTGTGGTTCATTGACATTGATTATGGCTTGGCTTAATCCAAAGGAACTTTTTTTGGGATGTCAGACTGATCCGTCTCTGAGCTCTACATCAGAGAGACGCTACCGAGTAACAAAAGTTCCGTGACGGTTAATATTTTACTGGATTTTTTTACTTGTCACCCTACGACCATAAGACTTATATTTATCTTTTATCATTTTTAGGCACAAAAACTATTTTTGAAGCCTAATTTTCGACCTTTCTATTTCAGGCAATGTATTATTGGAAAATGTGTTTCTGTATAGAGTTTTCTTTAAAAATAATAACATCTGTAGTAAAATAAGGTTAATTGCATTTTTTACGATTAAAATCCAATACTAAGGTCTAAAATGAAGATATAAAAAAGGTATTGTGATGATTTGCATAGAACAAGATTTTAAAAGAGTATTAAGAAAAAAATATTATACTATGTGGATTTTATAAATGATACAACTGGTAACCATCATAAACGTTTCTTTCCGATAACATCCTTGTTGCTTGGAAACAAACTCTAAAAATTTAAAATAACTTGATCATTTAAACCAAGAGAGCTTTTTTTAATAGTCCGATTTTTAACTAAACACCGTTAAAACTGAAATATACATGAAGACTTTTTGGAAGAGTAAGTATAGTCGTTCACGAAACATCCCTGATCAAGTTTAATTTTTAACATAACTGAGGTTAAGGCTCAAAGTTTTTGCAATGGGGCAATCAACACTGTTGACGTAACCAATATGTGGAGAACTGATGAGCAGAAACCTCGATTACCGTTGGTGGGGGGAAAATCTCGAAGACAGTAGACCTTCAGTGGCTTCAGCTGCCTGACACGTCGTTGGTTCTTACAGCCAGCCTGACTCTCCATCGGCGACCGGTGAGTCATTGAAATTCAAATTCTTTATGCAACATTCTATCCATTTAAAAAATGGCTACATCAGGTTTAGGCAAATATCTAGTTTTGCCCAACTGGGCTACACTTACGCGATATGCTTGAGCATTATTAGTAGGCGTGATTTGTTTATTTAACTTAATGTGTAAGGAAATCATATGTAAATTTTTTCTGAAGGTCCTAGATGATGACATCTCAAAAGCATGGTTTTCGTAAAAGAAGTAAAAGAAAATCAAATAAATTGCATTTTACCAATCCACTTAATGTTGCGACGATCGTGTTATGGGTGTGGTAATAGTTATTTTTGTTTCAATGGAGAAAGTTGTAAATTTTTTTCCCAAGGAACATTATTTTTACTAGAATTTTACATCTCTGAAATCCCCAAGACATGTCAATTGCGTTGGTTACTTAACCTATTATTGCCATTTTTTAAGCCGGATTTTAGGTTTCTCGTTTCCAGTTTTCACTGCAGTGTGTTGCCAAATTGTCGATGTCATTCTTATGGGTTAACTTTGTCAATGTCAACTTTGTCAATGTCAACTTTGTCCTACGTCGGAGAAAACAATTTTTCAGTAAGAACGTCTCCACAAGAATAAAACACTTATGGGATCGTAACTGTGATGGCTTACATATGGAGTTTGTTTTACTTTATCTTTCCTGACCACTTATAGTACCTTTAGTATAATAAGGTACTAAATAAGAAAAGTACCGAACAATAATTTGTTCGCATTGTAAATTTTAATTTTTACTATTTTCTTGATGTAGATAAAGAACATTATATAAATTTAGTTTAAAAAATTTATTCCGATATACAGTCGAAAGTACTACACTGCCGAAAGTTACTGCCGAAAATGTAATACACGAGTTTACGGCAAAGTGTTTTCTAGTGTTTTGCGTTGTACGTTATCTAGAACCAATAACTACAAGTCCGACTTCTAGCGAAGCTTAGAGAGTTAACGTTTCACAAACGGACAAGTGAAATTAAATTATTTAGATGAAAAAGTTCTACAAACACCAACTATGTTGTTAGGTAACGTTTTACAATTATTCAATATATTTTACATTCTTAAATAAAAAATTATAACTTAATATAAACCAAAATATATTTAAATATCTTAAAATATCTAAATCCTTAAGTTTTTTTTTATTATTTCCAGATATAAGAATGGTCAATTGATCAATTTTAAAAACTGTAAACTTTTTGAAAACACTTGCTATGCAACAGATATAAAATATACTAGAAATATTGTAAAAGATTAAATTAGTATCGGGTGTCCCAAGTAAGGTGACTCAAATTGATTACAGATCAACAGTTCGTCTTGCAATCTGAAATAAAACTATTTCCCACTAAATTGTCCCCAAGGTATAGTTTTCAGAGAGTTTTAAGATTGCATAAATACAGGGTGTCCAAAAAACTGAGATTCACAGGTTCGGATCTTGGAAATTTCAATCCAAACATACATTAGAAACAAAAGTAAAATAAATTGATTGACTGCTGATAAAGAGTCTAAATAATACAGGATAAAGAGAATAGGATTATCGAGGGATTATCTAGAATATATCATATGATGGTTCAAAATTAATTTGAATTTTCACCTTAATTTTTAAATTATATTATAGCCACATATAAAACCCGATTTATATAACTTTGTATACCATTTTATCTACACGTTTAGAAATTTATAAATAAATTCTTCTACCATCGATTTATTATAATAACTAACATTATTAAAAATGCTATTTTTATTAACAATTTTAGTTATTGAGTAAAAATTTATATTTAGGTAGTTGATGCCAAAAATATCAAATTGGCCTTAAAAAGAAATTTTATTATTGTTTACTTTCCGACTAATACTAATGAAATTTAAAATATCCGTCCAAGAAAAGTCCTAATATTAAAGTCCTCGCGTCATATTACAGTTGTAGGCCTACAACAGTGTGAGAGGGCAGTTAACACGCCCTTGTCACTCGACTCTGCGATTCAGACAAGTTGACATTGTTCTCTCTCCCTCTTTTATCATACACACAAGGAGTTCTTGAAACCTGATGCAATAATGAGCACAAGCTCGTGCGACATTTGGACGTCAATTTTTGTATTTTTAATAATAAATTAATAAAACAGCTGAAGTTTTTCTTTTATATTTTAATATCCTACATTAACAGTTTTGTATTGAGATTATGCTAAGCTCATTCAATTAGTTTTGTTCAACAGTTAGCTTATGTCTTTTGCATTTGGTTTTAAAAGTCACCTTGGCGTTAAAGAACATAAGAACAATATAAAAGTAGATAAATTTAAAGCTTGTTGTATGTTTTAAATATATATGAATTCGTTTATTTAATTTTTACTTTGTACACATACAGAAATTATAAACAAAAAATGAAAATAAATTTATTTGGTTTCTGCAGACCTATAAAAATATATTTAAATGAAAAAGCGAAATGAAAATAATTCGTATTTTAGTTAGTTAAATCACTTTAATATAGAAATTATACACTTTAATATAGAAAGTACACATACAGAAACTATAAACAAAAAATGAAAATAAATTTATTTGGTTTCTGCAGACCTATAAAAATATATTTAAATGAAAAAGCGAAATGAAAATAATTCGTATTTTAGTTAGTTAAATCACTTTAATATAGAAGGTGTGTTGGGATTATTATTTGAGCTGATAAATGTGGCTACTGCGTATGGCTTAACAAAGAAAAAAAATTTGACATGCAACAGACTCACAAAATTAAACTATATTAGCCCTTTTATCAGGAAATGGGAAGACTTCATTATTTAGAATAAGATCAGTAAATAAAACACCTTTTCCCGTATAGCTTTTATTTCCTTAAGTAATTTTTTTCAATTTAACGTAAATAAAAAAAATAATTATTAGTCGAAAGCCATTCCAATGAACATTATAATTTAATTGTTATGGCCTAATGTATTCATTACAAATTACTTTCATGTTGCACAATAACTATATAGGCAATTTAAATTAATTTAGTTTATTTTTTTAAATTTTTATAAGAATTTCTTTGACTTTAAACATGTAAAAAATTAAATAAACAATAAAAATAATATCTTAAAATAAAAAAAAATTTATAAATTTATTTTCTTCTGTTAGAAATTTTAAACCAACTCTGCAGCTTCTGGACCCACAGTTGCTGTGGAAACCCTTTTCCTTTCATGCTATTCCTTACCAAGACGGTTCAATAGGGGCCTTTCATTGGATCTCAGTCCGTCTCGAAACACATAACAATGTATTGAGGTGCACCGAGCACCATCAATAGGGCTGCCTACCCACTGCTCCACTCCAGGTACACTCATTACTGCATATGCACTTTGGTCACTTCTTTAGGCCACTCGATACGGGATTTCTTTTATAATTTATTAACCTAAGAAACTAAAATTTCCCTCACCTTGGATAATACATTTTTTAAGGAGGTGGGAGTGCTGTTTACGGGCATTATGAGATACTCGTATGAGTCATCACCACTAAACCTCCAAATGTTCCAATCTTTGCCCCCCCCCCGGTCTGAACCCTTGTAGTAAAATTATCTTTCTACGTATCTGGATAAAATATATTTTATACATCAGCTCATAATAATTAAACTCAATCCCCATTGTTCTTGAATTTTTTGCATTTATCATTATGTTTGGTAATATCTCTCTATTTGTTTTATTTTGTAAATTAAAGCCTACAATATCAGGTTACTCAATCAGTGTTTTTAATCCAATCTCATTTCAACTTTGTTACATACATCCGAGGGGGCCCCTTGTTTGAGGTTACCGGGGTTGGGCTCATGCAGTTAAAAGAAAACAAAATAATTTCACAGTCTTGTTTTTAGTTCTCGCATTTTTCGGTGATTGTTACTCGGCTTTTTTTAACCTTTTCTAAGGCGAACATAAAAACGTGGCATACCCCGAAACTAGCGACATGGTTGTCTGCTGCGGGTACACCCTCCGACTTTAGTACACTGTAGAGGAAGCAGTGAACCAGTTTGAAACAAGTTTTATGAACGAGTCTTGTTTCAAACATTTGTTGCAGAAGTGAACCGATTCTTTACCGTAAACTAGCAGCGACCTTGCCCACATATTGCAGGCACTTGAAGCACCTAATAACATGGTCCTTAAACGCACTGTGCAGCTGAGTAATCCCTGGAGATGGCCAAGTTTGAGAAGTCTGATGGCCTCATCCTCAGGAAGGTCGAAGACCGCCATCTACACTTGCCGCTTGTTTGGTCAGCTATTGGAAACTTTGCTTGTCCCACTGGTTCCACTTAAAACGTTGTCTAAAACTTCGATGACCTCAGATGTCTCAGTGAAAGAATCGAGATCCCTCACCTCAACAGAGACCTGCTTGTATGCGGCGACAACATTTCCCGCCTCCCTGACCGGTGCCTCGAGAACAGCAGCAAAATCCCTACTTTCAGAACTTTTACCAAGCAAGAGAAGAACATCCTCCTTCGGGGTCAGTCTCACTCAGGTACAAATATTGCTAACGGCTTTCCGAGAATGACCTGGTTGAGAGACATGATAATATTTTGCCTTAGTTGACGGCTACAAGGACAGCATCCCGGATGAGACATCCTTGTACCCTTGAACGGTACCTTTTTCTGCACTCTCTTGATTCTCACAGTCCCTGACAGGAGTCAACGAAAGCAAACCTGCGCATCATCCTCTTTTTTTCGCATTATTTTTAAACGGCCAAAAGAGGAGGTTACCTCAGCAATGCCGTCCTTCACCACCCTGTTGACGTTCTTTTTAACCTCGCAAGAATTTCTCATATCTCAAAGCAATACGCTTGCACGTGAGATAATTTCCTCTGCCTCCTAACGGATTTGGAGACCTTTTCTCCCACTGTTCGTTGCAGCACTCTGGGTTGTAAGTAGTGGCGTGACTGAACTCACTGCCCATACTACTCTCAACGCTGCCTCGGCTTGATTGTGGGGCATGCGTTCCTTATTGGTCCGCTTTGCACCAAAGGACGCTTCCATCATAGAACGGGCCACCATGGGATGCATAGTTATCACCCTACTTCCATCGAATCCAGTAAGGCAAAGCATTACTTTTGGACGGGTACGGAACATTCTTCTCTTCATCAATAAGGAATTTGGATTACAACGTTCGCCACACAAAGAAAAAAGTGATAGCCTAGGTGGGATACCCGTCTCAAGAAATTATTTTCTTCTAATCCCTAGGATTTGATGAGTTTATACTATGTTTGCCTGTCTGAATGAATTTTTAAATAATTTTAGAAAGAAGGAAATTTCGCCATTTGAGTGTGTATAAATCATTATTTCTCCTTCCCCTTAAAAATTACTAATAAGCTTATAATTTATTTTGGTTATAAACTTAAAATATAAAAATGACAGTTAAAAATTCAAGTAAAAAAATTGGGAAGTTAGAAACTTTTCCATTTAATCAATAAAAGTCGTGTCAAGTTTGTATTTCATAACTAAATTTCCCAAGGCAGATAATTAAGACTTTGACATAAGGTCTGAAATTACTTTTAGCGCAGAAGATGTATTAAACTCCAATTACTCAAACAACTTAGTTTTATTTTTTATTTGTTCTCCGAGAAAATCATTTAAAAACTTTAGGAGCCCTGAGTAAAATAATTTAACTACTTCCAAACACATTATATTGCAATTAATTTTACTGGATAAAAACTTGTTTATAATTTAATCTGAGGCACAAAGGCTGTAGAAATTTGTCGTCCTAGTAAATAATGTTTGTGTAGAAAAAAAGCAAGGAGAGTTATAAGTTTTTGATAAACTGGCAAAAGAATCAAATACATATTTAAAATGTATATGTATTATTTTACATTGATATCCAACATTTCATACAATACAAAATCTATTTAGCTGTAAATAGTTAATATAACTGTGCTTTTTACAATAATTCACGAGAACAATGTTGTTGTTGAAGCGGTAATAGTAAAATAATTACAAATCTAAATTATGTCCGAAAAAAAAATACTTCTTATCTTCTAATAAGTACTTAGTGCACTCGTACCAAATATTAAAAGCGCATATTATACAAAAAGACGTATTTATCTGAATATAAATTAACACAAATATTATGGTTTTAATGTATTTATGACAGTTCCCCTAGAATAGTAGCCGGTACAATTTTGTTTCCTATGAAGGTAGTCCAACGTAACTTACGATCTTTGTGGAATTTCCAATTGATATTTCTGCCCAAACCCAGGAATTGAATCCGGGCTACTTGAAGCTAACCTAGGGATTTCAAACCAACTTATGCCTGATGGTAATGTTGGTAGTATGAAACCAATATGACCTTTGGCTATACATTAAGGTAGCGGGATTAATTTATAGCTAGTCATATGTTGTCACCAGGTTATCATTGTAATGATCAATTAGTACAACCGGTAATTATTGTCATACGTGACAACCTATTGTGGCGGTCGTGTTGTATTTATGGTGCTCACAACAATAAATTATTGTTAACTAGTAAGTTTCAAATATCCATACAAACACCACCGGTTTTAATGTAACACTCAATCCGCTTAGTACAAGTGCATTAATAATAACATTATTTTTGTATTGAAAACCGGGTGCTTTAAAGGATTTGACTAAATTACTTCAGGTGAAAGTAATAGAGTCAAAATGTATAAGATTGAAAAATTGTGTGATATAATGAGGCTACAAACTTGAAAAATATTACATTAAGAAATATAATTTTGTTTTAGCCTTAAAGCTAGTTTCTAGCCTAATCCCCCCATTAAAGTTTTTTTTCGTAAATGGAAGTTCATTTCATTCTTTCTATAGAACTATATACCCACAGACAGGAAGACTAATTAATTAAGAAAACCTTAAGACTTTTTATGGATAATGAAACAATTTAATCACACATTACTTTTAAGGAACAATCTTTACAATAAACTATTTTCATACACAAACAAGATCATCTGTCATAATAATAACAAAACATATTAAATTAACATATGACTTAGAATTGATCTTTAACACTCCCCCGCAATTCTACAATTTACTTCACAAACAGTTATGACAGTTACAAAAGTCTCAGCTCATTTCTGAATTTCGTGAACTTGGATAGTGGCAATCCTTTGGTAAATAAATCACCAACTTGATCTTCTGTCGGAATGTATTTTACTTCAACTTTCTTGTTTGAAATTAGTTCCTTGATATAATGGAAACGCACATCTATATGTTTGGATCTTTTTGTTTCCAAAGTCTTAGCCATCTTTATACAGGATTGGTTGTCTTCATATATAACAACCGGAGGTATTTCTTCAAACAAAATTTCAGAAAGTAGTCTCTGAATAAATACACATTCCGTCGCACAAGTTGCAAGAGCAATGTATTCTGCTTCACAAGTAGATAGTGCTACAACTGGTTGTTTTTTGGTTTTCCATGCAACTGTGTTACCGAACACTTTAAATAAATAACCACTTATGCTCTTTCTGTCTTCTATATTGTTCGCAAAGTCAGAGTCACAGTAGCATTCAATTGGCCTTCCTGTCTTGATGTTATTTTTGTACACAAGAGCCAGATTCTTTGTTCCAATTAAGTATCTTACAATGTTTTTCAAATACTTCCACTGAATTAAGTCGTAACAGTTTTGGTAAGTGCTGAAGTACGTTACAGAAAAACACAAGTCAGGTCTAGTTCCTAACATCAGATAAATTAAGCTTCCAAGTAGTTGTTTGTAGGGAACATTTTCGTTACAATTACTTCCTTTGTTTAGCTGCAGTTTTGGTAATATTGGCAAAGAGACTGGTTTTGCATCTTCCATTTTAAACTTCTGAATAATTTTCTCAATAAGTTTAGTCTGTTTTAACTTTAGTCCATCATCAGTCTTTTCAATCGATATTCCAAGAAATTCCAGACATTTACTGTTTGTCAAATCTTTCATTCCAAATTCAGTAATCAACTTATTCTTTACATCATATAAATCATTAACTTCTCTTGCAAGAATTATCATATCATCAACATATATCACAAGAAAAACTTTTTCTGTGTAATATAAACATGGATCTGAAGTCGATCTTTTGAAACCAAATTGTAATAAGTAATCGTTTAAACGGGTATACCAACACTTTGGAGCTTCCTTTAATCCGTACTGTGACTTTTTAAGTTTACATACAACTCCATTTTTAGCTTCTACTCCTTTAGGTGGTTTCATGTAAACAGGAGTTGTTAGTTCTCCATTTAAAAATGCAGACTTGACATCTAGTTGACAAAACTCTAAACTTTTTACTACCAAAATTGATAACAAAACTCTTATTGTGATCATTCACTTATTACGTTCAATACCTTGTTTTGTTCTAATAACAATTCCAACCTAAAAAGCCAATTACTAAAATTGTGCCCCCCAAAAGGTTTTAGAACAAATACTGGTGTCCCCATTGCCATTACTGGTGTTCCCATTGCCATTTTCAAAAAAAGTCAACCTTATTCTCAATTAAAAGTTGCCCATAACCTATAGAACTATATACCCACAGACAGGAAGACTAATTAATTAAGAAAACCTTAAGACTTTTTATGGATAATGAAACAATTTAATCACACATTACTTTTAAGGAACAATCTTTACAATAAACTATTTTCATACACAAACAAGATCATCTGTCATAATAATAACAAAATATATTAAATTAACATATGACTTAGAATTGATCTTTAACACTTTCTTGTTAACAACAGTTTAAATGGCACTTCTCTGTTACCAGACGCTTTTTAGACTGTTTTTTTACGTAAAGGGCTTTAAACTTACACTTTTTGTTTCCGTTATTATAATGACTCGCTATTTTAGTTCCTGACCTTAGTCAAATATTAGCATGTATAATTTATTTCATTGATGATTTTTTATAAAATGAAATTGTCTTATTAAAATAAATTATAAACTTCCAAGTATAAAGCAGACATAAACTACACAAATCGTTAGTAATAGGTGTAATCTAAATATTAGAAATATTATAATACTATACGTCCATTTTTTTCACCGCAGAAAGATACTTTGTGATGAAAATGATTCTTAAATCTACTGGTAAAATCACGATGAAACATTCTCAAATCTACTTGTATAACCACGACGTATGATTTTATGAGCCTACGTTTATTAGGTTTATTCGCCTCTCACTATGCCAATAAAACGTTTCCGTACGTAAAACATGACGATTTTAGATCAAGGAATGTGATCCGAGGGATGGTACGAAAACAGGTGTGACACTGCCCATGGTACAACTCAGTGCAGAGATACGTACGTAAATCATAAAAACACAAAAAACCCCTTAAAATATGCATCCAAACATTTTGATGACGTTTTTCCATTTTAAAAATTTTCAGGGAAGTTTTTCTTGTGCATTTTTGTATGTTGGGTGAGTGGCGTTTGACAAATAAATAGTATATTCATGAAGAATGTGTATAAGCAGTGGCACTTATCGTTGGAAATAAAGGAACTGTTTTCAATTAAAATTATCAGTGCCCTGTCGCCACGTTGAAATAAACCGATTGCGGCATGTATAAGAAGTTTTTTATGTAAATTAAAAATGAAAACCCTCGAACTTTATAAATAAATTGCTTTAATTCTATCATTAAAGTGATCATTAAGTCCTTCATCGCTTGAAACAACGCATTGTACACATTTAGGTTAAAATACTTTAAAAGCATTCCATATAAGTGCAGTATAATTTTATATAACAACTGCAAATATTTATATGAATTTGAGGCGCAATCAACCCTTATTCAATCTCAAGCAGTTCAGTATTTAGTTATCTAAAAAGTAGTTTAGAAAATTATTTTGATCACATAAACACTTCTAACCTATCAGTAATTAGAGTTTTCACGACTTTGATATTTTACTATTTCTTTAACTTGCTTTATTTTCCAAATGATACTAACGACAGATCTCAAAATACTTTTGTTATAAATCTATATCATATAAGAACATGTACTAAATTTTAATTACAATGACACGTAAAATTGGATTTCGGTGCAACCACAAATAATCGTTAATGTGACCTTTATATGTAAGAGGGTTGGAATATTTTTATAAAAGAGTATAAATAGACTATACGAAGAATCGAAAATGACATTTCCAAGAAGTAAGTTTAATAAATATGCGATTCGACACGGTGTGATTCTGTATTGGAATGATGGGTATTCTATATTCAAATAACATGTGCTCCAAACTGCACGTACAAACGTAATAAATTTTAATCTTATTTTGTTTGCCAAATTTTTTTGTAACTACATAGTCATGTTAATAAAGTAAATTTATTTTACATTTTTACTGTGGTGAAACGTCAATCACAGATAATATTTTTTAAGAAAGAACGTTAGGAGGATCTTCACATTGATCTAATGTAAATGGATAGAAATTCACGTTTTTCCACACAAATTATATGTTTTGAAATGTAGTATCACTAAGTCGAGTATGAGAGTCAATCATATCAAGTTCATCACTTTCCACAGTTCCATACTTCTTTCCTTTTTTTATATTTCTATTTTGCTTGATGCAGTTTTACAAAAAGAAAGAAGAAAAAAGACATCTGTAGGAACGCATTTAGCAGGAAGTCAACATAATTGTGTTGCAGATGCCACAGAACGTAATATCCGGATTTTATCTCAGACTTAACAGTTACTTATGAATAATTTACCATATTTAAAGGAGTCATTTTACAATAAAAAATTAATACCTCACACATGACCATAAGATTAATGATAATCAGTTATAGTTTATTTTGTGAAAATGTTATTTGTATTTCCTCTTATACTTTTATGAGAAATATTGCAAATATTAATCAAAACACTTTACTGAGGTTTTGTGGCACATTTTATTTAATTTTATTAGATTTTCCGCCGCAAATCGTACAGGTTCAGTGCATTTTCTTAAACAACCACTTGTACGATAAGAGGTTGTTGTGAACTTTAATGTTTTGAAATTGGGACTAATATATTAAAGGTTTGTTGAAGGAAAAACACATTTTCACACTCTGATTAATTGTGAAATATCACTTTTAATGACAATCATCTTTGCAAATATCGGTTACTAATATGCAGTTACAGAATTCCTTTTCACACTAGAAGTGGTATTTTTAGATGAATATTATAAATTTTACTCTATTTATTTTTTTACGATGCCCTAATGTCTCTTGTCTATTACATTAGAGATCATGAACCAGTCCTGGTACCAATTGCTTTTAATATCATATTGTTTAGTGCTACTTGTTTAATGTTTTGGCCGTTTTTGAGGACGAGTTATAAATTATGAACAAAAGATTAGACATAATAGCTTTCACGAACTAGTTATAAATTCACTAAAACCATCACTAGTTTGTCCTTTAAGGTGTTTGGCAGTAACCGATATCGTTGAGGTTTGTGACTGGAAGAAGTGTGAACAAAGGATTGGAACTTCATTTCTTGATCCCACAAAATTATTGTTGAATGTGTTAAGGGCCTCTAACCAATTTATATATGTTATAGTACAGCTTAGTATTTAAATAAAGAATGGATTAAAGGGATAGGGTGATTATATTGCTGCCAGCATTAAATGAAAGCCATTCGCATTGTTGCACAACCATTTTGAAGTCTCTCCGTTATAAATTAATCATGCAGTGCTTCACCTCTAATTGTTTGCCTTTATTTTAAGTCAATAAAAATGAGAGATATTTTAAATAATATATGAAGGCTAAGATACTCGATTCGTGTTAGATTTTATTTTTATTTTAAAATAGACTACTATCGAGCTATAATGGTTCAAAAGTTGATCAAAGTTGGATCTACTTTGAAGCATTATAGCTCAATATGGATTTAAAATATCAAATAGCGAATAAAATAGTCCATGTTTTTGTTTTTTTATATAAAACCCCTTCCGTTTTATCGGAATTAAAATAAAGACACAAAATGGGATCAGGCAAAGCACTGCAACAACAGTGCATTCTGGAACAGGCTGTTCCATACAATCTTAAGCGTTGTTTTAGTTTTAATATTTTTATTTCTTTAAATTTTTTCTAAGGTTATTACGAGAAAAAAGATTGGTTGTTTTTAGTCAATAACATCAATTCAATAACATAGACATAATACAAAAAAGTAATGAAATACCTAACGTATTGATTTGTTGAGAACATGCTATACCTCAGGTATTTTGTTCAGTGGATTTATAGGACACAATTTTGCAAAGCCTTGGTTAGATTTTATTTTTATTTTAAAATACTATCGAGCTATAATGGTTCAAAAGTTGATCAAAGTTGGATCTACTTTGAAGCATTATAGCTCAATATGGATTTAAAATATCAAATAGCGAATGAAATAGTCCATGTTTTTGTTTTTTTTTATATAAAACCCCTTCCGTTTTATCGGAATTAAAATAAAGACACAAAATGGGATCAGGCAAAGCACTGCAACAACAGTGCATTCTGGAACAGGCTGTTCCATACAATCTTAAGCGTTGTTTTAGTTTTAATATTTTTATTTCTTTAAATTTTTTCTAAGGTTATTACGAGAAAAAAGATTGGTTGTTTTTAGTCAATAACATCAATTCAATAACATAGACATAATACAAAAAAGTAATGAAATACCTAAGGTATTGATTTGTTGAGAACATGCTATACCTCAGGTATTTTGTTCAGTGGATTTATAGGACACAATTTTGCAAAGCCTTGGTTAGATTTTATTTTTATTTTAAAATACTATCGAGCTATAATGGTTCAAAAGTTGATCAAAGTTGGATCTACTTTGAAGCATTATAGCTCAATATGGATTTAAAATATCAAATAGCGAATGAAATAGTCCATGTTTTTGTTTTTTTTATATAAAACCCCTTCCGTTTTATCGGAATTAAAATAAAGACACAAAATGGGATCAGGCAAAGCACTGCAACAACAGTGCATTCTGGAACAGGCTGTTCCATACAATCTTAAGCGTTGTTTTAGTTTTAATATTTTTATTTCTTTAAATTTTTTCTAAGGTTATTACGAGAAAAAAGATTGGTTGTTTTTAGTCAATAACATCAATTCAATAACATAGACATAATACAAAAAAGTAATGAAATACCTAACGTATTGATTTGTTGAGAACATGCTATACCTCAGGTATTTTGTTCAGTGGATTTATAGGACACAATTTTGCAAAGCCTTGGCTACAAGCTGTGATGTAATTATATTAATTGATGTATAATTCAGATTTTGAAAATATGAAATTGAATTCAATTACCGTTATTAGTAAACAAAAAAATCGATGACAAATTATCGCTTTCTGATGAACCTACGACTAAGTAGTTACCGTGTCAAACTTTTTTGTGAAATATTGTTCGTAACAAGATATTAAAAAGAATAATTCGTTTTATCTGGAAGACTTTCTAAGTTGGATTTTGTAGAGGTGATTTTTATTGAAACGTTTGTTGATATATATGGTGTTCTTGCTAACTAGAAGAGTTTAAGTATAACTCTACTAACTAGCTTAAGCCTGATTTATCTTCATTTCTTGGGGCTTGTTATCAAAGTTATAGGGCGTGACTTATTTCAACGAACTGCCTTAGATCATATTAAATTGGAAGATTTAATAAATTGTAATGATTACACAGGGCTGCTAGGAATATTATTATGAAGATATTATTAACAAACGCCACCCTTAGCTTTTTAAGAATTATTATTTGGTTAGACTTACATGTTTCGGACATTAATGACATAGATCAGTAATTATTTATTATTTATATAAAACATCTAATTATTTATATAAAATCTATATACATCTGTGGAAATAAATAATAAAATAAACATATGGTATAAGTTCTAGTCTAATAAACTGGTGCAATATACTGTATAAAATCTTTTCTTCTCTTACTTTTTATTCTGCCTTATATTGCTTATTTTGTCGTAGATAGGATTTTGTTGGTTGACTTCATGGTGTTAAGTAAATTTATTAGGTCTCTTTTATTGTTTATATAGGTATAAAGTTCTTCTTTTACATTCAGTATTTCGGGTCGTCTCTCGTATTCTAAGATGGATAAATTGTCTTCCATAGTTTTGTACGTATGACCCCAAGATATCAAATGTTCTGCATATTTCGATTCCATTGTAGTTTTGTTCATTGATTTTAAGGCTTGTAAGTGTTCTTTGAATCGGATCTTAAAGTTTCTCTTGGTTTGCCCTATGTAATATTTTTCGCAGTCACTACAATTTAATTTGTATACTCCAGATTTGTTGTAGTCTTTATCTTGTAGAGGAGGTCTATGTTTACTCTTATTATTTATAATTTTGAAAATATTGTTTTTGGTTTGGTAACTTACTTTGAAGTTTGAATTTTGAAAGGGTTTTCGAATAGCTTTGTTTATAAACGGGTTGTAAGGAACACACACACACACACACACACACACACACACACACACACACACACACACACACACACACACACACACACACACACACACACACACACACACACACACACACACACACACACACACACACACACACACACACACACACACACACACACACACACACACACACACACACACACACACACACACACACACACACACACACACACACACACACACACACACACACACACACATATATATATATATATTGATTCTTCGTTTGACTGAGGCTCATTCTAAGATAATTTTTGTTTGCTTATTTTCTTCTTTATCAATTTATGAATCATTTTGTTTTTGGGTTTATAACAATTTGAAACAGCTAAATTTAAAATGAGGTCTTTCTCTTTTTTTTAGTTATCGTGGTTTAAAGGGATGTTAACAAGTCTATGAATAAGTGAGTAAAAACGGCTATCTTTTGTTGCCACGGGTGATTTGAATCATTAGGAATGATGACATCTGTTGTGGTTGATTTCCTAAATAATTCAAATGAATGGAGATTTTTCTCAATTGATAATGTTATATCTAGGAATTTGATGCTCTTTTTGTGTACTTCTTCTGTGAATTTGATAGTTCTTGATAAAGTATTTAAATATATTAAATAGTCTTTGGATTCATTTTCATTGCCGTCGAATAAACAAATCACATCATCAACATAACGATACCAATATTATATTTTGGTTTTGTACGGGTTAGAACTATTATAGTTTTGGGGTTTCCATTTCATGCATATAAATTTTGGCCAATAGACCCGATAATGGAGACCCCATTGGAAGACCTTCTTGCAATAATATTTTGAGTTAAAACTGAAATAGTTTTGTTCTATACTTACTTTGGTTAGGCTCATTATATCATTAACTTCATTTTTATTTAAAGCTTTTCCGTTTGTCAGGTATTTTCTTGTAATTTCTATAGTGTCTTTAGTTGGAATATTTGTATACATGTTGTATACTATATCAAAAGATAGTAGCTAGGCATTAGGGGGTATTTCAACATCTTTAACTTTATCTAAGATCATATGTATTCTTAAGACTGTATCCATTTTCTAACTGAATGCTATTTTTATTTTTTTTATTTAGAAAATGTGACATTTTATAGATTGGTGCATGTATAAAATTTACTATAGTACCTATTGGGCATTCCTTTTTATGAGTTTTAGGTTGCCCTCTCAATACTGGTGAATTTGCATTTCTAGTTTTCATTTGGTTCTTTTCTAAGTTATATGATAGAACTTTATATCATATGTTTATTTTATTATTTATTTCTACAGATATATATATATATATATATATATATATATATATATATATATATAGATTTTATATAAATAATTAGATGTGAGGTTATATTGACTCTGACGATGGCATTAATGCCCGAAACATGTTAGTCTAACCAAATAAAAATTCTTCAAAAACTAAGGGTGCTTTGTTAAAAATATGTTCATAATAAATTTGAAGAATTGAAAAACACTAAAATCGCAACAAAATTGTCTTGGGTTTTGGAATTCAAATATTATGTTATACTCTGATACGAGTTAGATATATTTTAATGTATGTATTTATGAATGCAAACTGATCTCGAAAACTGTTCAAACGATTTTTCATCTTCTTGGATCTATTCAAACAACTTACTTTTGGGATAAAAATAATATTTAAATTTGTTCTCTCTGCTAGGATTTTTTTTTATAGTCTTGGATTGGAATCCCCAAAAAGTTTAATATTGGTCTAATGTAGTTAAAAATCAAAACAAAGGAGTTGCTAAAACAGAAGACAACTACTGTCAACGTACGAACCACATACTCCACTGTCAACATGTGGTTTTAGTAGTGTGGTGTGTTTTTTTTGTGGTGATTTTGTAGCAAGTCAAAATCAAAATCAAAATCTTTGTTTTCCTTTAAGCATGTACATGCAATTGGCATCGTCACCAACTTAAGACTAAATTATATTAAACAAATAAAAAATTTCAAACCATGCACAAACAGAACACAAAACTCATCAAACAATGTAAAAAAAAAAAAAAACTTACAGTCTCCCTAGGAATACTGAAGAAGTCGTTGACTGAGTATATGAGTATAAAGGAAAAGCCAATAAGAGAAAAAAAAGGAAAGGCCAATAAGGTACTGAATTACTGAGTGATACTACAGTAGGTATAAGAACAACAATATTTTAGTTTTTAGATGGTACTTAATAATTATTATAATGCTTTTTACATATATAAAAGTAAAGTAAACGGATCAAACATCTAATTAATTTGTAGAACAGCAATTGAATTAAAAAAAAAAAAATAATAATTAGTAAAAATTATGATATTAAGCTGTCAATTGTGGAAGTATTATCCACAGGTTTAGATTCAACATGTGAAACACCCGAAAGTCTCTATTTAAACATTCTGAAAGGTTAGGGAACGAAGAGAACGAGCTCGCCTTGAATAGAAACACGCCTTTTGCACTTGGCATTTTCGTGCACAGTCTGTGACTGATATTAGACAGTTTTTCATTTACAGTAAATCACACTATTTTCATACTGGTAAATTTATGTTTTAACTTGTTATTGGATACGCTGTGTGAATGTATGAATTGTATTATTAATATATGTTGTTTACCACTGTCACAACAGCTACATCTTCCTATCCCCTAGCAGTAAAAATAGGTTAATTAACAACAACAAAATTAAAAATAATGAAGCGTAGCTCTTACCGTATTCATTTACCGCAATTTTACCGTATTCTTACTGTTGTTTGTTAGACCTTCACGAGTAAACTACACAACCGATCATCATGAAGCTTGTAACTTATTCTTGGAAGTATAAGAAGTAACATTGGATAATTTTTATTTCAACATAACTATTTTTACGAAAGATTAACAAACATTTTGTATAAAAAATCTGAAAATCGATTTTATCTTTTTTTTTTTGGTTGCTAAGAAACAAGTTCAATGAAGATTTCAAATATTAGTGGATCTTGCTACAATGCGAGGGAAGCCGCGGGTAAAAGCTGGTATCTTATAAAGCATAAAAAAATAATTCTGTTCAACGAAATAATATAAATAAAACACTTGTAAAAAGAAACAAATAATTTAAAACTTAAGTAGTTTTCGATTTATAAAGCATGTTTTATGTTATATATAACATCCTTAATTACGTTATCATCTTGCGGTCCTTCTTCGTTTGGAACTCAACAAAACGTTAAAATAGTGCATACTAAAAATATCAGAAACGCATCTAGAAACCAAAACAGTATGGCCAAGAAGCGTGTTGATGTAAGGTGGGTTTCAGATCATGATTTGTGTTGTTATGAACCCAGCGAGATCCGAAGAGAGCTACTCCCAGACCTGTAATTGAAAACCGTTCATCACTTCGCACCAACCGCATCCCAAATATACCGCATCCCAGTATCGTTTTAGGAAATAAAGGCTGCTATGTCTGCTATCGTCTAATAACTTGATATTGAATTAACCACCCTTGAATGACCCATTGATTATTTAATTATGTAATGCACAATTTCTAAGTTAGAGGGATAAAGTTAAAGAAGTCATAAGAAAAACGTCTAAAGTAAAAATGTCATGTAAAATTATGCTTAATATAAAGACATCTGCAGCCACTGTGTGGGTGTCCGAAAGTACCTACCAGTAATGACTCCAGTATGTACCAGAGCACAAAATTCTTAATGCTTTATATTAATAGTAAACGGTACTATAATAAGTTTTAATTTGTTATTCGTAAATACCATTATTTTTTCAGACAATACTCACAGCAATATAAATTATCTGTAACATAGAAAACAACTGTTTTTAAGCAACATTTATATTTAATTTAGTGGTTTTGAGTTAATATTAGTATTATAACTTTAATATCTGAAAACCTTGAACGCAGTATTACCCTGTTGATGTTTCTTTTCATTAAAAATATGAACATATTCTATTGTTTTAAATGTATTCAATTATCTTATTAAATAAAAGTAATATTTATATTTATTTTGTGTCTATTAATTCCAGTTTCATTTTTTAACGTTTTTACAGGGAACGGTCCAAACCCCGTAAACATTTATTCAAACGCAATTATTTAAACGTTATACATGTTTAAAAAATTTTAATATACCATATACCATATTAAATTATAACTAGTGCACGTGTTGCTCGAAATCGAGCAATCTATATATTAATACGCAAGCATGTTTCATTTCCTCCTTTTTTCTCAGCTCGTGTGCATCGTAGGATAAATCCGCGCATACCGTTAGGAAGGTATAGAAGTGTAGATGAGCAGAATCACATTCTTAATAACAACGGACTCCAGGGCTACGCCCCACAGGCTTTCGAATTTCAATGTTAGTCTTATGGAAAAAGGAGAATAATTGAATGAATCATAAGACAGCAGTTGTAAAAACAACTGCTAGAAAATAAGAAAGATCAGATGTTTTAGTTATAAAATGATTTAAGCTTCTTGGGTCCAGATCAACTGAAATTTTGATCGAATTTCGATCAGGAGGCGATCTCTAGTTTATTTTAATACAGCACAAATGTTACTTTAGCTCTGATTCAATGACATCCAATAACGTGATTATCTGTAATCACGAATAACTATACAAATTTACAGCTGATTATTAACATATGTTTAAAATGCTTTATTCGGTCCCAATGTTATTTTAATGGGAAATTTTGAGATTTCAATGGTGAATATCGCCTTTATTTTCAGTTCGATTCTTATCAGTTTTTGGCGGAAACAACTACATACCAAGCCCTATCTAACGACACCAAAAACTTGAAAATCGGTTCAGAATTGTAAGAGGAGTTCTCAAGACAAAAAAAAACCCTTAGCGTATTAAATAAGTATAGATTTAATATATTGTTAATATTTGATGCATTACATTATAGTGTAATCACAATTGATTGTTTTTCTCCATTATATCCAAATTATTAAGTAAAATGTTGTCACAGAAGCCCTTTAAATTCAGGCAAATAAATATTTTAAAAGGTTTTAATGGTAAAATGCTGTCCATTTGAAGCGATTCCAGAGTGAAACGATTCTAATTTGTAAATAAAAAACAAATGGAGTGTCAAATTACTGAGGCTGTAAAATTTAACAGTTGCCTGTTTCTGCTTTAATTTGTTCCAAATGGACTTAAGGTTTGTGTTGTATTTTTTTATGTTTAAAAAATATAATGATCTTATCTTAACTGGAAATAATAAACCATATTTAATTCAGATGCCAAATTAATGACAATAATAATGATCTTAAAGCTTGTTTTAAGCATTATGCTCCATCAGCGTATAAAATATCCGTATACGGATATTTATAAATTGCTCATTGTCGGGTCAGTTTTGTGTACGTATGCCATTTAGAGGTTATCGGTGACATATACACCTTTAATCTTTAAGTTATGAATCTCCAAATAAAATTTAAAATAAATTAAGTTGTTTGGGGAGAATTTCAACAAATCATATATAAAAATATGTAAAAATCATATAATTCATATTTAATATCTTCCCGCAAAAAGGGTGTTAAATAACTTTGAGAAAAACATATGACAACCTTGTTTCGCGGGTTTTAAAACTATTCATGACGTAAAGAATGTTTTTACATTGTTCGTAAAATGTATTTTTTAAGAGTTATTGCTTGTATACCTTCATAAATAAACAGGAGATGGCCAGGAAATAGTTTATGTATAATGTATTAACGAATAAAATGAACGGGAGGGACCAGTGTGTCTTTATTGAATCTAACAGTATCGTTTTGTCAGGATTTCAGGCCTATTTTTTAAAGTGATAAGTGACCAATTACATTGTATAAGGCGATTGAAAAAGGAATATAAAATCAAGAATACATTACTATGAACTTATTACAACAATTAGTCAACAATTAGACAATAAAACTCGACAGAGTAATGTTTTTACTTCTATAGGTTAGGTTTTTCAACTATAAAACAATTATAAAAATAAAAATGGGTAGAGTTTAGCTTTATATTTTAATAGTTAATTTGTATTTTTAAATAGTTCCTTATCCATAAAAAAAGATATTCAGTGTAGTATATAAGTTCCGGAAAAGTATGTACCGTATTTATTTTACTAATTCAGACTAAATAATAAAAATTTTGAATGAAAATATAACTTTTCTACCTTGCATAAGAGTGCTCCTCTCCATATAGATAATCTTAAATATACTCATACCTTTATATGTAAATATAATTCTAGTAATACCCAAAGCTGTAAATAGTTTTTGGAGAAATTTGCCACGAACTCGACCTCAACATTATGTAATTGCATTTTTAAGTTATTATTATTACTTTAATGTAAAGTTTGGTCGCTTACCTTTTTCAACATAATTATTCATTTAGGTTTCTAGCCATGTTTTTTACTAATTGATAATGTGATGTACTTATCAACCCATACTTACAATGAAATCCTTATGTAGCATACTAACATTTACTTTAGGGGCTTGAGGATGCAAGTAGTTACAAATTATAATTATAAAGAGTCGATGTTTATAATCTACAATAGTTTCATTTCTTCTACATACATAAACAAATTTTAAAAGTAATTTTTTCTAATTTTTCCGATTTTTATATAGTTTTACTTAAAATATTACAACGATAAATTATTTGTTGTACCGTCAATGGAAATAGAAATGTGATGTGAAGTGTTTGCAGCGCCGGCTCCACACAAAACCACCTCAGTGCGGGCGGTTTATCCGTAAACCATATATTGGATAGATCTGTTGTCTTGTGAAAATAAATTAAATATGCGTCCAAAATAGTATTGATTTAGGCCTTCTAAATTTTACCGTAAGTATTTATTTTTGAACGGCTGTGCGTTGGTTAAAGTTGTTTATTTATATTTAGCCTTTTGTTATTAATAAGTCAAACCTCTTCCAGTATTTCCAACACGATCATCCTATAAAGGACTGGCTTTTTTTTTCTTTTTTTTTTGAGGGAGAGGCGGAAAAATGCATTACGCACACAGGTGGCCAGCCTGTAATGTGGGGCTCCCCTAAAAAACGGGTTTACCCACTAAAAAACCTCCTCTACTCTTTAGGAATCTAACCTGGAATTGTTTATCACATTACGTCAGGCTAGGCCTAAATTTGGCTTACACCCGTGGGGCTCGCTCCTTATCCAGCCGCTCGATCAAGGGATCTGGGCCACTTCGCGGTCCAGATCGGTTTTCTTTTCCAGGAGGATGCCCCGGACGAACTGTGACAAACAATCCCAGTTGCCCTCATCCCCCAAAATCTTTTGGCAGACCGAGTCCACCGAAAATGCACCAAAGATTTGTGTGGTCTCCAGGCGGGGCCCTTCCCAACGGGGACAGCGGAAGAATGTGTGTTCCGCATCGTCGGGAACACCCGGGCAATAAATGCAGTCCGGTGAACCGGTCTTTCCCAACCGGTTCAGGTACGACCGAAAATAGCCGTGACCTGTCAAAAATTGGGTCAGGTAGTAGTCCACCTCCCCATGCCGCCGTTCCACCCATGGTTGGACCTGCTTGATAAGTCGCGCAGTCCATCGTCCTCGGGTGTCGTGCTCCCAGCTGTGTTGCCACTGCTGGAAGGTTCGGGAGCGCTCTTCTGTTCTTGCCGTGTCCTTGCCGATCTCGCCTTGTCTCTGATAAATCGCTTTCCTCTCCCCTGCCAAGAGCTTGACAGGGATGACTCCGGCGACCACCAGGACGGCAGGCTCGGACACTGTCCGGTAGGCGGAACACACCCTGAGCGCAGCTTGACGCTGAACCCGGGCGAGTCGCAACCTGTAGCACTCCTTATCTAGAGCGCCATCAGCCTACTAAGGTAAGTGACTAAATTAGTGGCCTTGTCCGCCGTACGGAAGATCTGATCCCTCCAGCTTAACTTGGTGTCCACCATAACCCCAAGGTATTTGGCGGCACGAGTTGATGTGACCACCTCCCTTCCCACTCGGAGTGGGACGACGGTGTCGATCCTCTTTTTCGTGAGGATCACAATCTCCGTCTTACTGAGAGCAAGCGAGAGACCGTGATCTGACATCCAGGTGTTGACCACACGCATGACTCGGTTCAACTTTAGTTGGGCCAGCTCAAGGTTGCGTGCAGCAATGAGAGCTGCGACGTCATCGGCGTACCCAACCAAAGTGGTTTCCTCAGGCATCTCGGACCTCAGGAGGCTGTCATAGGCAACGTTCCAGAGATCCGGGCCGAGTATTGAACCTTGTGCGGCACCAGAAGTGACTTCCATCGTCCGCATTCCGTCCCTCGTGTCATAAATCAGGCTTCGAGAGCGTAGATAATCCTCGATGAGCCGCAACAGATATGCAGGAATACGAAAGGTGTTGCGAAGCGCATCCAACATATCGACCCACCTCGCCGAGTTGAAGGCATTCTTGACATCAAGCGTAACAAGAAGCACTACTCGGCGGGAGAAATGGTTGTGGCTCTCGGCTATCTCCACAGCTCTCTGAACTTCGGTGACAGCGTCGATCGTTGACCGTCCCTTTCTGAAGCCGTACTGACGGGGGCATAAGTCCCCGGCAGCTTCCACGGCAGAAGTCAGGCGGGAACGGATCAGCTTCTCGAACAGCTTCCCAGCCGTGTCCAGCATGCAGAGAGGCCTGTGGGACGACGGCAGCTCGGGATCACCTTTGCCCTTGCTGATCAGTACAAGCCTGGCTGTTTTCCAGGGAGCCGGAAACACCCCTTCTACCAAACAGGCGTTGTACATTCTCAGCAACAAGTCAGCGTTGATTGAAAATACTTTCTTTAAAGCCTCACTGGGAATCCCATCCGGGCCAGGAGCCTTGTTGCTCTTCAGGGAGAGAACGGAGGTTTCCAGCTCCTCGAAAGTGAAAAGTGGAACGTCCTCTACCCGTCCGAAGTCAACTGGCGGTCGCTGTGGATGTTCAGGAAACAACGCAGCGACGATCCTCCCCATGGTGGCGCCCTCCATGATGGAAGGTGGAGAGCGGGCGCCGAGTTTCTGTGTTACAAGTTTGTAACCCAGGCCCCACGGGTCGGAGTCAACGTCGTCACGAAGTCTCCTTCAGCTATTCGCCTTGCTCCTGTTGATCGCCTGGCGGAGAGATTTTCTCGCAGCTTTATAGGCCTCCGACTTACGAACTCTGTCTGCGGGAATTCTCGCTCTTGTGGCGGCTCGTGTAGTTCTTAAACATGTTCTTCTGAGTTCCGCAATCTCTTCAGTCCACCAGTAAACGGGTTGTTTGTCGCGTCGGGGTTTCCTTCGCGGCATAGACTGGTCGCAGGCCGAGACGATCAGTTCCATCGTGGATGTTACTAATGCCTCGGCCCCAGCCTCACCAGGATTCCCCTGCGCTCCCCGAGAGATGACTTCGGTGAACTTGACCACGTCCAGTTTGTTGGTGTTCCACCGGCGTGGCCCTTCCCGAAATGCGGAAACTCGACGATTTGCCTGATCATGCAGGTCAAAAACGATGTATTGGTGGTCGCTACCCGTGTAGTCCTCCACAACCCTCCAACCAGAGATCCTCGGAAGGAGCGACTCAGACGCAAAGGTGACGTCAGGGATCGTGCCTCTCAGCCCGGGGCGCCGAAAAGTAGGTGTGTCGCCCTGGTTGAGGACGACAAGACCGGCCCTGGCGATGAAATCCAGGATGTATTTCCCCCGGGAGCTGGTATAGGGCATTCCCTACTCGACGGCCCTGGCGTTGAAATTGCCACCAACGACGACATGCCCGGTGGTGCCGAGAACGCACTCCTCTAGGCTATCTATCTTGTCGCGGAAGTCCTGGACGGCCTCGTTGGGTGTGAGGTAGCAACTGAAGATAGTCACGTCCCTACACCGAACCCAGACGAATCCTCGGCCGCGCCCGTGACTCCGCACCAAGACATCTCGTGTATTACGTGCCCAAAATGCAGCAGTACCGAGGCTGTCCGAGATCCAAATGTTTGGGTCTCTGTCCCGATACTGTTCGCTGATAAGGAGCGCGTCAGCACCAAGTTCTCGGGCGAGCTGATCTAGAAGGTTATCAGCTCCCCAGGATCTATGAAGGTTGGCCTGGAGGATGCGAATTACCGGCCGCTGCCTTTTGCCTGTTCAAGTGCGGCTCTGAAGGCACCGCACTGACCAGACCCGGGTAAGTGACCGAGGGCACTGGAGCCTGAATCCTTGCAGAGGAAGCAGGAGGGGCTCGAGGAACATTCCTTACGTTTGTGGCCCTGGCTTCCACACTGGAAGCAGTTGGCACTCCTGTCGGGCCCTTTACAGTTTCAGGAGGAGTGGCCGAAACCGAGACAGCGGAAGCATCTCGAAACTACCACCCTCCGTTTGAGCCTGCAACTGACCCAACCGACTCTGAGGTGCTGAAGGCTAAGCAGCTTATTGGCGTGCTTTTCGCCCATCTCAGCAACAGCCATCCGGAGTTGACTTCGGTTGGGCTTAGTCAGCCATACCCTCACTCCATCAGCCGGTATCTCCGGGAGTGCCACCTGGATCGCACGGGTCACCTCCTCTTCGGTGGAGAGGGCATCAAGGTCCCGAATCTCGACCGAACACTTCGGTTCAAGGGCCTTGATTGAGCCTTTGTCCCCAAGTGCAGTCTTGAGGGAAGCGGCAAAACCAATCTTGTCACTCGACTTCCCCAGTTCGAGGAGGACATCCCCGTTCTGGGTTCGCCGAATAGACTTGATAACGGTGTCGGTCTCTTCCTGTTTGGCCTGCGATCTAATCTGACCCAGAACATCGGCAAAAGATCGCCCCCCTAAGGGCTTGATCAAGATTGCCTCCGTCCTGGGCTTCTTAGGCCTGGGTTGTTTAGGCTTTCTGACAGACTTGCCAGAGGCCTCCCCAACCGGGTTTGAGACTTGCGTCCGCTCCACCCTCGACGCACTTTTCGAAGCCACCTCCGCTTGCTTCTGCCTCCTCCTTTCTTTCTTAGACAGGCGCGTCTTCCAGCCCCCCAAAGGTGTTGAGGCAGAGTTTGCTGCCAAGGCAGGATTAGCCGCCGGAGCAGGAACCTCTGCAGGAGTAGCCGCTGGAATCACGGCAGCGCCCGGGGCGGACTCAGTAGCCTGGACAGGAGATGTCTGCGATGCCGCAGTGACAAAAACCGGTCTCGGCACCGAGTCCACCTCAACAAGCTCAGGGCTTCCCGGCGAAGAACCGCTCTGCCTCTTCTTTCGCTTTCTGGCTTGAGTCTGGGACTCAGCCAGATGAGCTTGAGGCGAAGCAGACATAACTCGGTTCACAATGTCGCGCTCCTGCTTCATTGCCTTCAGCCTGATCTTCCGGCATTCCTCGATTTCGCCAAGGAAATCCTCGAGTTTCAGAATTCCGTCCTTAATCGCCTTGTTGACGTTCTTCTGAATAAGGAGAGCCTTTGCTATCTCCTTCAAAAGATCGTTCATTTTCTCCAGGGACAGGTTTTCCTCCTCGTTGGCATCGTCCTGCTGCTGCCGAAGCATTTGCATCTCGAATGCCGGACGAAGAGGGCTCTTCCTGGGAGGAATTCCTTGCATCTCGGCTAGAGGTGTTACCGGCTCAGTCACCCCCATACCCAGCTTAACCTCATCCTTCTCCTTTCCGGTTACGGCCGACGATCCGGCGACACCAGCAGCCTTGAACGGGATCGGCGGAGGGGAGGCTTTAATTCCCCCCGTCGGCGTCCCAGTCTTCGAGGTCGGAGACCTCTGCAGTTTTGAGCTGCGCTTAAAGGTGGCCTGCTCATTCTCCTTTAATTTCGTGTTTTGGTTTTGAAAATCCATACTTTTGTTTCACCAGCGCATCGTGCGGCAAGAGGCGGCCCTTCATTGGCCGGGAGCGGGTACACCCTCGGAGGTCTACCCCCCGTAGGAGATAAGACACCCCTACCCCAGGACTCTGGGGCCCGAAACCTCCGTTTGCCCAGCACCAGTAGTGTAGAAAAGCCACTCCTGGCCCGGAAGTGACGTCACCGGAAGCCACATGCCACGGCACGCAGCTTCCGGTGGGCCAGAAGTGGGGACAATAGATGTCGGGGTGGAGATGGCGAGAGCGTCGGCGGTCAGTTGAGCGAAGAGTGCGCATAAAATAGAAGTTAGTTCAAAATTGAAATTCGACGGTGTTAATAAAAACTCTAATAGTTGAACGAAACTAGAAGTTAGTGTAAAACTGAAATTCAACAATCGGGGTGTTGAACTAAATTTGCGCATAAATTAAAAGTTGGTTCAAAGCTGAAATTCAACGATTGGGAGTTGAACTAAATTCGCGCATAAATTAACCGGGGTTGAAGTAAAACCTCGCATAAATTAAAAGTTAGTTCAAAATTGTAATTCGAAGGTGTTAATAAAAACTCTAATAGTTGAACGAAAATAAAAGTCAGTTGAAACATTGCGCAGCCATAACAAGAGAGAGAGAAGGTAGATAGAAGTGTTAAGTTCCGCGGATAGAACGAGAATGAAGAATGAAACATGACGCGTCGAAATATATGCGTGACTGTAGATGTCAGATGGTGAATTAATCAATGGGGGGAGTGGAGATGGCGCTCGGTTGAACTAAAATTGCGCATAAATTAAAAGTTGGTTCAAAACTGAAATTCAACAATTGGGAGTTGAACTAAAATTGCGCATAAATTAACCAGGGTTGAAGTAAAACTTCGCATAAATTATTAGTTAGTTCAAAACTAAAATTCAACAACTGGGAGTTGAACTAAATTTGCGCATAAATTAACCGGGGTTGATTTAAAACTTCGCACAAATTAAAAGTTAGTTCATGTTAGCTGAAGAGTGTACAGGAGACTGAAACAGGAATTGTCGTGAGCGCGCTTATATAAAGAAGGGTGGGGGTAAAATATGAAAACCTGTTGAACACAGTCGATAGGTGTAACAAGTTCGAAGTTGTGGAAACGTAACATCGAACGCAAAATGTTGTGAATAACACTATCGTCAACGCTAACTTGCGAAGTTCTAGCAGAGTATAACGGGTTAAAACTTAATTTCTTCCTTACTTTTGTTAAATTAGTTTTAATCTTTGAAACAGAAGGTTTGGAATTACTTCGTAATATATGTTGTGTCCGCAAAAGTTTCAATTTCAAACATTGCGTATCCATCACAAGAAGTATGTTAGACGTGTAGAAGTGAGAACAAGACAGATGAATGAGATATAACGTCGAGCACGCGAAGGTGATTCAAACAGGACGACATGTGCTAATGTAAATGAAAGTTCAGGTTAGTAGCAATTAGACTTGTATAATGAAGTTGGCGAAACGTATATATATATAATGAGTAGGAAGGATGCGAACAACACAAATGCGAGTTAATTAATGGTCGCGGCGCGATGAACAATCTCTTTTTATAACGGTTATCGCGTGAGAAGATCTCGGTTGAACTAAATTTGCGCATAAATTAAAAGTAAGTACAAAACTGAAATTCAACTTGATAATTGGGTTACGGAAAGTATGTCAAGGTCATCCCGAGTAAGTTTTAAAAAAGCCTATCCCGCTAACACAGGAAATAGTTCTGAGAGTTGAACTACCCGGTGATAGCGGGATAGTTAGATTTAAGTTTTGAACTTTATTCGTAAAAACAAATACAATCAATGTGCAATACCAGGAACTATACAGGTTGAATTTTTGTGATGAACTATGGAGTTGTAGAAACAAACGCCAACGACGAGAAAAAGGTAAACGCAGAGTCCCCAGATGATGTATTTGAAAAGTGTGAAGAGACGTAATATTCCGAGTTGGTTTTCCTGCTCCATTTCCAATCGTTTAATTTCCAATTTCAATTTATCCTCTTCCATTCTAGTTACAAAGGGAACTTCATCCATCATATCCATCATGATTGTATTAGTGTTTGAAATTTTAAAAGAAGTTATGTTGATAGTTTAAAAGTCGAAGACGGAATGAGAAGTGAAAGCGAGAAATGTTAGTTAAATAAAAAAGTGGTGGGGGGAAAGATGAATTACAAAGAAGTGGCGGGGGATAGATTTTGCTCTTCATTATTACCGTCAGTAGTGTCAGATGGTGCAGGAGTTAGATTTAGTAAACTGTCTTCGTCTGAACTTTCAACCTTATCACAAATAGGACAATCGTATGTTATTTCCAAATTCATTTTGATAGTTGTATAATTATCTACAAGTTCTTGTAAAATATTAAAAATAGCTTGTAACTCTTCTTTAGAGTTTATTTCAAAACTAGAATTCATCCGTGCCAATGGAGAGTTGTTCATCGTTGGAGAGTTGGCGAGTAAATGAGGAACGCCGCCAAGGGAGGGGGCTTATTTAACGGCGAGCTTATGATTAAATAAAAAGCTAAGTTCTTCTTCTTCGTCTTTTAATTCAAATATCTTAGCTGTAGTAGTTGCCTCGTCCTCCTCACTCTGTGATGATGAAGATAATTCACCAGGACGTAAATATTGAACATCAATTCTGATCCATCTCATATAATATCTATCCATTATAGCGAGCAAGTTTTGAAACAATTCTTCCATTTCTTCCCTCTCAGTTATTATATGTTGTAACCTGACGAAAGGTGTTCCCATGTTGTTAGTTAGAATGTTGGAAGTGAAATAATTCAAAGGTGGATTCAATAAGATACAAAACTTAAACTAATGGTGGGGAGAAATCTAAAAGACTTATGGTGGGGGGAATCTAAAAAAAAACCAATGGTGGGGGGAAATCTCAAGGTCATCCAATTGAAGTTTTAAAAAAGAGTGTAAAACTGAAATTACACATTCGATGGTTCAACAGGATCTGAATACCAATCTGATCTGTATTTACATCTTTTTATCATATGTGTACAAAAATCATCTTGATGAGACTTGGTGCGTTGACAATAAGCTATATCGAGAGGATGAAATTTGAAACATCTTTGAGGACAGCATGTATGAAAATATCTTGATTTGTAAAATTTCAAAGTTTGCAATTCCGGTGGCGGTAGTTGTTTTGTTTTGCACTTGCAGTAACAAGATCCGAAAAATTCACACTTAGTGCAAGCTAACCCGTCCACCATCATTGGTCCTAAATCTGTACACTGTTGTTCACAACAGTAACGAGGTTCGTACTTGTAATTTTGTTTTTCCATGTTGACGCTGCTGAGTCCAGTGAAAGAATAAGAGTGTATAGTGTTGAATAGTCAGTTTTATGTACTACAAAAGGTGGTGGGGATAATTTCAAGGTCATCCAAACGAAGTTTTAAAAAATTATACCTTACTAATGTAAGGAAAATTGATACTTAAGAAGTTTGTTTCTGTTTGTTTTCTTCAGACTTTTTCTCTCCCTCCTGTTTGTTTTCTTCAGACTTTTTCTCTCTCTCCGCTTTAGCCATAGCGATAAGTTCTTCAGTCGATAGTGGATGTACTTCAGGAAATTTTAAAATTAATTTAGCCTGATATCCTTCTCGGGTTAATATTTCTAAATCTTCTGTCATTTGTTCAACGGTGTTGTAATCTTTTCCATAGATCTTTCCATCAAGTTCAATCATCATTCTGTTTAACATCTTTAAAAATAGGTGTTGACGCAGCGAGAGTTGGGAAGCGAATGATTAGTTATCCAAGTATCACACCCTTTTTATCAACTTGACATTGATCACGTGATTCCTTAGTTTTATTTGATAAAAGCTATTTAACATTGGTAGTACTTGTGGAACTTGATGTTATGTTGACCAGTTGGTGATGAAGATGTTGTAGGTTGTGTAGAAAGAAATACTTCATCATCGCAGTATTTTGTTTTAGTAAACATCCTTACATTAGTAGCACTAACATCAACAGTTAAGTGATAACCACCGGTAAGTAAAACTCGCATTTCGTTGGTTAAATCTTCAAGTTGTTCAAAACTCGTAATGGTGTTGGTATCGTAAGATGCACACTTGACCTTTAAGGACATGTTGAAGTTTTGTATTTAGTTATAGAGAGCGAGATGTGTACCGTACGAAAGGTAGTCGTAGACTGATGAATTTCACAAGTTGATTTTCACTTTTATTATCACACAAAATTGGGTCAAGGTCATCCCGTGGAATTTAAAAAAAAGCAACATATTGCTATGTACAAAGACATAACAATATGTTGCTTCTTTTATTTTTCTTTTTTGTTTTATATCATCTTTATTGAGAAACCATTACAAACACATATATTTACAATGTTATGTACAAACTAGTTAGTAGTAGGTGTTACATGAATAGTTAGTTCAGTTGAGTTGTTTCCACTCGGTCCGTGTGAAACTAAATAGAGTGCGCCAGGTTGAATAACTCGAAGATCTTCATTTTGTAGAAGTTGTACAAACCGTTTCGGTAGGAAGATTTGAAACTTCGGTTCGTCACCAACTGTATACGGCGCCTCGCTCAATGTGCAATTAATAGCATCACCAATTGAAGTGTCCATCTTCTTGATTGTATGTATGATGTAATGTTTTTTCTTCTTTTAGTTCAGAACATTTATTCGTCGGTAAGATTGTTGATTTAGAATGAGCGTTAAATTGATCAACCAAATTTTGAAGAAAGTTCTGTGATGCCATCTTGATGTTATTGTTAATCTTCTTGTTAATCTTCTTGTTAATAATAATGTCCGTCGGAGATGTTGTCTCTTCGGAGGTTCGAGTAATACTCATGCTGCGTCATGGTAGCGCTCTCACTTTTATTACCGACATTACCCCCACCATTCTGTTGAAGGAAATTATTTAAGCGGTAGGCATTCTTCAAAGCGCACTGTGACCTTCGATGTTTAAAACTCTTTGATGAAATACAAAGTTCATTGAAGTAGCATTGGAAATCTCTATCTATTATTGCATTTATCACTTCGTTGCTTGTAAATGATTGTATCCAATTAGCTTTTTCCAATCCTCTTGTGTAGATAGTTTTGAACTCTTTGCAGTAATGATTCATAATGTGCGGCATCATATTATAATTAATAAAACCTTCATCCCATCTTAAGTTGTGAAAATGTTTGTACAACCATTTGTTTGTAACTTTCGCTTTAGTTGTTAGTCTATTGAATGGTAATGGAGGTTTGAATAAGTAATGATAAACTACAGATGTGTTCATATCCAAAATTACTAATTCTTTTATAATAAAATTTCCATCATTTCCTCGAAAAGCTTGAAATTCAATTATACCTTTTTTAACTTCCATTATATGTGGCGCATTAGAAAACGAAACCCGTTTGTTCATGATGAAGTCTCGTCAGCAACTGACTTGTATTACAAACACGATTGTTCTTCTTTAACTTCTTGCGCTTCTTCGTCGATATTAAAGTTGGTGTGATAGTTGTTCAATTGTCTCCACATATCCACTTCTTGAGGTATTCGATTAAAAATTGAAGTATCCACGGGACAAAAAAAAATTGGGGCATAAAATTGGAACGAAAGGTTGTCTGTCCAATGTATCGATTAGATAGTCTTTGATTATTGCATTGAAAATATTAGTTGTTTCAAATATCTGGTGACGGGACCGGTAGTACAACTTAAAGTGTAAAATTCTTCTTTAGTCAAATGTAATTTTACATCTTGTCTAGTTAAATCTCTGAAGCGAACCATTTGTCCTCCACGATGTTTCACTATATCAACTTCAATATTTGATTCCAATAAACTTAATCTTGTTCTTCTTCCAAATGTGTTGTTACTCAAATAGCATTCCAAAAGATGTAAATGTTTCATAAATGATTCCCAGAAGTTTCAGTGAATGTAACCATTTTATTTCCATGATTTAAAATAACAATCGGTGAATAATCCAATGATTTTAAAATTCCAACTGAAATACTTTTCGTCATGCATGAAGAAATGGGGTAGAAATCCGAAGAAATACTTCTGTTAAAATATTAGTTGTAATGTTAACTTCAACCTTTTTTCTTTTTACTTCTTTTTCAGCTTCTCCTTCTTCTTTTTCTTCTTCTCTCTTCTTATGTTTGTTAAACTTGAGGAACTCGTCCATTTCTCGTTCAACTTGTTTTTCTATATCTGAACTATTCTCATCCATTAGAGGTGTATTTTCTTCTCCGTTAGTAGAACTCATCTTGCGAACGATGTTTCCCATACGACGGTCGAAGATATAATGAATTTTTCCACTCATGATTTTCTCGCTTTTATGTTTTTCGTCGAATCCTTGAAATTTATACACTCACATAAATGTTTGTTTTTAACTTGTCTTTCACAAACGAAATTCTAACCTCAAAAATTGAGACAGATAATTCTAACCTCAAAAATCTGCAGTCGTTGTACTAATTCTTTTTAAAGTACATTCTTCACGATTCCGGTCAGCGGTGTGTAAGTAACTATTTTATCATGTAGAATAAGACAGTATGCTGAAGTTCCATCCGCTACTGGTTCTTCAAATTCCATTTCAATTTTTATATCCACACTTGATGATTTTACCGATTCATTTTGTTTTGAACAATCTATTACAATTATCGGAGCCTTGGAATAATATTGGTCAGGTGATAATAGTGGAGTATTAGTCTTTCCATAATATGACGATTGAAATCTTGCATACATATCGTATAAAATGGAAAAACGTTTTTTGCTGAACATGACATTCAAATTGTCATACGGAAAGAATTGAGAGTTTAGGAAAACTTTACTATTCTTTATTTTACAGTTATCAAATTGACCGGCATTTGCAGTATATATATATATATATCGTATGGCTCATTCAGCCAGCCACCATGGTTTAAGAATAATAAAAAAAAATTCTGCGGTGCAGAGCACCTGAGTCAGTATAAGTAAAAATCTAAACACTAAAATAAAAAAAATAAAAATTGACCGGCATTTGCAGTGATAACATCTTTTCGCTTAGTTTGAAAACCGAGTATTATGTACCTTGCTCGTTCCAAGTAAGTTGATGTCTTGACGGTCCATGTTTGTCGTTCGGTCTGAGGTAGTGTAGGAATATTCATGGAATTCCCAACTTCGGAATGGCATCACAATATCACGGTCAGATTTTAACTTTCTCAATAATACGATTCTATGTTCATCAGCCAATCTTACATGAGGTACTCTCCAAACAACTTTATCTAATTGTAGTTGCCATTCCAGTTTATCTTCAGTAGTTGCAGGGTCTGCAAGTATCAAGTCCTTGTTAGTTGAAGATCTGAGTAATACCAATTCTTGTTTGACATTTATTATTACTCGTTTGTAATCTTCAGCGAATCCCAAAAGCAATCGTAAAGGTACATGAAAATCAAAGTGACCGTTGGAATCCGGTGTTATAGTGTCTTTATCAGGAGCAACCCATCCGGCGGTGACTATTGAATTCTTCTCATGCGGTGTTAATGATGTTAATCCTTTCAATGTCGTTGTTATACCAACCTTTTTTGTCGAATCAACTGTCACCCCTGATATCTCATATCTTATTTCATCAAAAAGATATGCCATCGGGTTATTTATAAAAGGAACTGTTGAAGCAGTTTTTCCATCCAATTTTAATACCCGTCCTTCAATGTACAAATAACTTTCACACGGTAATGTGTAAATATCTTGTTGTTGAATGGGAATCCTTATTTCATCGCTATTGTTTAATTTTGATGAAGTGTAAGGGTTGTGCGTGTGATATTCCTTCTCCCATAGTGTTTCGTCAAATGTCGTCCTTGAGATATATCCAGGATATCCATCGTTGTTAAGTTTCAATCCAATCTTCTGTAGAAAACGAATGTTGTCCGATGTTAACTCTTCCAATGTCGAGGAGCTACTGAGCTCCCGACTCTTCCGTTGCGGTTTAAATGATAATCCCATGTTGACCTTTATGTTGCCGCTCTGATGTGTATCCGTATAGTTATCGTTTCTCCTCTAAAGTCAACACTAACACCGTCTTGATCCAATATGTTCAGTACGATGTCTGAAATGAAACTGGTGTTTAACGGTAGGTATATCAAGTTTTGTGGCTTCTCAACAATTTTAAAACCAGGAGCCACTGTTGGATAAAATGTATGTAAAATATGCTGATTCACTCCTTCTCTATACGATCCGTGTATAATATTACACGTTACATCGATACTATTGACTTTCAATATTGTAACAGTTGTATCACCTGAATGAGTAGTTCCAGGAGTTAAGATTTTCTTTTTTGTATCTGTAAATCCAAGTAAACTGCCAATCGACTGTTCCAAGCTGACATCAATATAATATTTTGAAGTTATTTCTGCTTTTAAGGTATTATTGTTTCCTTTAACGGTGATATTGTCTTCTCCGAGTTGTTTCTGTAATAATTGGCTTATATCATCGATTTCATAAGCTCCAGTAGGAAATGTAATTATTTTCAATTCTGAGTATTTTCCTGAAGCATCCTTAGTTTCATAATAATGTAGTAAATTGTTCTTTCCTTCCGTAACATTGGGTATTGAGTTGTAGGTAGTCAAATCAAGTAATGCCGCTTCCCATAATCTTTCCTTGGATAGACGCAATGCTGGGAACAGCGTACTTTTCAATGTGAGCTTTTTATAGCATACCCAATGAGTGCCTGGACCATAGGTGGAATCCAATTTACTATTCCAGTTTCATTTTCCCATATTTTAGTTGGTAATGCATCTTTCATAAAAACTCCTCGAAAAAATGGTATTTTCAAACATTTTACATAATTATTTAACTGATGATTTGTTAAGGCTTTATTTGGAATTATCAATTGATTCTTTTTATTTAGTACACACGGTATGGTCTTAGGTATAAACCTGCTCCGTTTTTTACCATTTGCCAAACAGAAGTCTTCTTTACATTTGCCTTACGAGTTCTACGACGTCCTTTTTTAATGTTTCCACCTCTTTTGGGAGCGCTTCTTTTTGCAGGTCTTCCTCTGCGACGTCTTCCAGCACCTAACTTTGCTTTCGTCTTCATGGCTGTAGTTACTGCCCAAGCCGCTGCTTTTTCTGCAATACTTGCGTCACTTGATTTTACTCTTTGCCAAGCTTTTTCCGCTAGAATTTTATCCGCTATTGATCTATTGTTGAATCTTTATACTTTGAATATGCTATATCGTGTTCTTTGCAAGCTTGATCTAATTTATTAATTCCAGGATCTCCTCTTGCTAAACGTTTTGAAAACTTAGTTCCAGGTCCACAATATTGATAACCTCCGGGCAGATGTAATTCGTATGGTAAAGCGTCTATCGCTCGATTCACAACAGCACCAATTGGAATCCGTCTGAGCAGGGATAATGCAGCTGATGTTAAACCACGTCCTCTCTTGCCGCTGTCTTGACGACGACTGAGCGATACGGTCTTCATTATGCTGTTTTATGTAACCAACGTCTTCACTCTATGAAATACTTTATGATAATGAATCCTTTTTTTGTGTATTCTATACTTATATATTCATAAGTTTTACTAGTATCTATCAATGATTTCATCTTTAATCCATTGGTTTCTCTGAGAATCTTCGATTTTATTGTGTTTCATCGATGCATTAATCAAATGATTATGCATATCAATAACTACATTACCTACAAGATTCATTACATACTCTACATTAGTAGCATCTTTGTTACGTGTAGGATTATCAAGATTTGTGATACGTTTACCATTACATGTATACACAGATGGATCGTTTGTAGAGGTTGCTATAACTTGATTAATAGTAGCAACATCATTCGGAGCTATTCCTGCTGATATGTTAGATATTCTTCTATTTTTTCCATCATATAAGTTATTTATTTTATCTAAAACTATAGTTTGTTTCACAACAACACAATCATTATCATCTTTACCAGATTTTACATGGGTTAATCGTCTACCTCCACATATAAAGTTAACACCAGTAGCTGATAGTTGTGGCACTTGTGTTAAAATAACAGCATCATGATCTTCCGTGCCTAAACTTATATTTGACAATCTTTTATTTTTTCCATCCCACTTGTTATTTTGTAGTTGTAGTAAGGTAAACTTTTCACTTCCTTGCACAAACTCATCACCTTTCTTTGACACCACCTGATTTTGTTTAACAAAAGCGGATGTTCCTTTCTTCAAGCTTTCATTCATTTGTCTCACGGTAGCAGCATCCGATGGAGTTGAACCATCTTTCAGATTGGACAACACTTTTCCATGACAATCAATAACAGCACCATTATATAAAATACAATTATCTTTCATGTATTTAATATTAACACCATCACTTTCTTCTTTAGGATATCCAATATCGTTTATAGTATATTTATAGAAGGAAAATCCATCTTTTTTCTTTTCTGGTATTACAGAGTGCAAATAACGCTTATTGATTGTATCTGTATCCTCGGTTGGATCTGCCACATTAGTTATTTTATAATTTAAAGCATTGTACTTTTTTCCACTTTTAGTCTTTTCCAACAGTAAAGCGTATTCCATCGCAGATAGAAAATAACCTTTATTAACAACATCTCCATTATTGACTGGTTTTGCAACGTTAATAACCCTGTGAGATTTTGCATCATACAGTTGGTTGTCGTCGAGTTTTAAACTTGTAGATGTTACCTCCTTAACTGTTTTTAAATTTGTTGCATCTCCATCTTCTTCTGGATCTCTAACAAACTTTAAACGTTTATTATTTATGTTATAGTCACCTTCAGGTGTTTGCGGTAATCCACTTCTTTTTCTGTTTTCTCCAACTTGCACTCCTAACGCGGAGTATCGTCCGAACTTGTCGACGCTCATGTTAGAACTGACACATTATACGCCTGAAATTCTTATATATCCGCGGACAATTATACGATTATGCCGCGATTCCTGAGTTCGTCAATCAGAGCTACCCATTCATTATTTAAACCTGTATGACCGGCTTCCATGGCTTCATGCAATAGTCTCATTCTATCAACCAATTTATTGATGTCGTTGTAGTAAATCACATTCGTATTGTATAGATTTTTCATCAATCCTTTGCCAGATGTTGAAGTATCTCCTTTACTCTTTTTACTATGTTGTTCAAGAAGTGATAAATCCATAAGTGATAAAGATTTTCTTTTCAGTGGTTGTCTCACCGCTGGTGCAGTACGTAATGTTGGCAATTTTCGTGGAGGAAACAACTTTTTTATAACGATGTTATATTTTGTTGCACGTGAACGATTAATCATTGCATCCTTTAAGTAGTTTCTTTTATGAGCGTTAGTATTTTGTAGAATCTCCTTAAAAACACTTAAATCTTTGGATGAATATCTTAGTGGTATGTTTTTAAAAATTAATTCATAAAGTCCTTTTGTTCCTTTATATTTATGCTCACCAATAATGATGTAATCGTCTTGTGTTATTTCAAGCTTTGAATCGCCGATCTTTAATTTATTCCCATCAATTCTTGCTCCGTATACGTGTGATCTACTCAAATTCGGGTTTGATTTCATGTCATGTAGCATTTTCATTATATATTTTCTTCCAAGAGGTCCATGTTGTAATATATCGCTATTCAATTGAGTTAAATTTGGAATAGATTGTTCAGCTTCAGGTATTGGTTGTTCTTCTTCCTTTTCAACAATTGGTTCTTCTTCTTCTTTTGTTTCTTCTTGCTCACTAGCACTTGTATATGAATCATCATCTTCTTCTTTTTTTAATGCTTGTACTTCTTGTTTAGAAACTGGTAGTAAAACATCTCCTTCATAACGAGGTTTACCAATAGTTTCTGATATCTGTTTTAAAGGTTCCGTAATAGGTTTAAATGTAGTCTCTAGAAATTCTTCTCTTTCACTTAAACCCATCCTCAATGCACGATTCTTCATCCTAATAGAATCACTGAGTGATTTTATTTCTTTCAATAGTTTTTCTTGATTCACCATGTTTACACTGTGAAGTTCAACGTGTAACTAGATGTAGCATCGGTAGTTCAACGCATAAATACAAATTTATCCAACCCTATACGATATCTACCATTTTAATATCTTCTTCCTTCATAATAACGAGAAAGCCATATTTCTCATTCCATGCTTTGCCACACATTTCTTTAAATTTCTCAAATGGCATATCCGCATTTACATTATCATTGTATATATGCTTTAAATTTGTTTCATCTTGCTTAAAGATAATCAACATATTTGCATTATCTCTTATAAGTTGTTTTGGAATTTTGCTGTATGTTTGACCAATATAAATGCTATCGATATTATGATGTCTTCCCATAGCGAAATAATTCCTTATAGTGTCGTGATTTTCACAAGACACATCGTCAAAAATAAAAATAGAAAATGGTTTTGCTTCATTTGGTTGCATAATTGTTTCACTGGCATTAAACTTGTAGAAATTCACTTCAGGTACACTTGCAAGTACTTTATCCAATAATTGATATTTCGGTTGTTGCAATGATTTTGAAAAAATGTATATATTGTTAAAGCGCAATCCTTTAGGATTAGTTATAAGGTTAAAAACAACATTTGTTTTTCCACAATTTGAAGGACCAGTTATTAAACATCTTATCGTATTTGGTAGTAATTCACCATGTTTACCATGATTTAACCTATCATTGTCAACCGTCAATTCATCAATATTATTGATATTAAATCGATCTTTTTGTTGTACAATCTCCATCTTGTATCAAGGTTCAACACACAATGAGCTATTAAATTACTATACCAAGTCTTTTGAAGGAATCCAAGAGTCTTCACTTTTATCGAATCCTAACCACCGGACTTTAACCATATCTTTTTTCCTTTGTAAAACCTTCTCAACAAGATATACATCACTGACATTTGATTTCAACAATTCATGTCCGTAGAATCCACCTTGAAGTAATTCACCCTTGTTATCCTTTAATAAGTAAGTTTCAGGTATAGTTGGTTGCACTTTATAAACTGTAAATACTTCATTAGTCCAATTTGGTAGATACCTTTTACTAAATACACCTTTGTACTTGCTTATACGAACTTTATCGTTGACCTTAAACTTTTTTGGTTGCAACTTTTCCAATTTAGGTGTTGTATTATTTCTGATGCGTTGTAATACAACCTTAGCATTAGCGCTGTTTACTTGGATAGGTTTCATTCTAATGGTACGATGATATTTGTTGTTATACTCTTTTATAAGTTGTGGTAATATGTCATACCACACGTATGATCCTCGTTTTGAAAATTGTTTGTACATCGCTCCTTTCAATGTTCTATTGAATCTTTCAATTATTGAAGCTTTAACTTCAGAATTTGTAGAATAATGATTTATTTGATATTTTTCATCAAAGCTTCAAAGTCTTTATTAAAATATTCTTTTCCATCATCGGTCTGTAGATGTTTGATTTTGAATTTATTTCTTTGTATCGTTGTTTCCATAGCTTTTGTAACACTTTTACCAGTCTTATCCTTTAAAGGTAAAGCGTCAGCTATTTTAGTAAAACAGTCTATAATTGTTAAAATATATTTAAAACCTTTGTTTAATTTACTGTGCGGTATCATTTCAATGAGATCAGCTTGATAAAGATCATTCATTCCCTTAATAATTGTACTTCTTCTTGGAAATCTTCTTCTTGCTGGTTTATGTAGTTCATTTACAATCTTGTCCTTCACACTTTCCATCTTCAGGTGTTGCTTGCACACCGCTTGTAAAAATACTGATCCGTACAACAGTTCATTCTCTTTTATATAGTTTGAATATAGGTCAAGGCCATTTCATATTAGTGTAAAAAAGAGGGAACATGGCATTGGGCTTGCCATGTCCCCTCTTCTTTACGGAAAGGAAAAAAGGAAGAAGGTAGAGGACGAAGAATAGGTTTACTGGTCGATAGGGTTTAGAGAGTAATGTCCAAATGGCAGAGTTCTTATGTTATCTTCAAGGATGTATCTCTTGTCATCCTTATAGCTCAATGCCGATTTGGTTTGCTTCACACTGAAAAGACGATGGTTGAAGCTTCTTATGGTGTTAAATGTTGCAGTTGTTTCAACATTTTCAAACAAACATCTTTTATAATGTTCAAACTGTACGTTCTTCTTCAGGAAAGAGGTTTTTATTCCTTTGGCTTTCTTTGTGACTTGATGTTCGTTCCTTTCGTTTATGTACAGTTGAAACGAATACAGTTTGGACATCAATGCTACAATTTCCATCATTGGCACACCATTTGTTTCATCTTTAAATTTTCCCAATACTTTTTTGTTTCTGTCGTAGTCGTAATTTGGATGGTCCTTAGGATAACCAGAAAAGTCGAAATCATCTTTATATATAAAGGTGCGTAGATCTTCGTACATGTCATTTGTTTTAATCCAGTAAATGAGTGCATCTGTATCCATATATGCAATACCAATGTTATCTCTTCCATAATAGTTAACCATCTTCTTATAATGAAACTCGTACATGTGTGTTTTAGAAATATCCAAGATTGACATTCCAAGATACAAAGGACGATCCATTTTAACTGACTTCTTGTTCATGGAAATAAGAACTAGATTTTCATTAATAATTACAGATGTACCAAAGTTTGGTTGTTGCACTAATTTCTGTCATTTTACTGGATCAGTTACCAATTTGATATCCTTATGTTTCCTTTTGTTTTCCAAAGTCTTGCCAAATATTGCGTTGTTCATTAGTTTGAAAAAATCTTTTTGAAAACTTGATGTAGCAGCAGCTCTTCTTCTTGTGTTGTTGTCAATGTACGGTTTTAACCAACAAGATTGAGAGAATTGTAGTACTCGATTAATTTTTGTAATTCTCAATCCCAAGTCTAAGGCCTGTTGTATCATCCAGTAGTGTCCAACATACCTAGACTTATCGGTTAAAGTCATCATTAATTTCGGCCATCTTCCAGTTGGAGGAATTTCGGTCTTCGGAAGCAGTGGTAAATCATAATGTTCATCGTGAAGATGTTCTGGATATTCAAAATCGATGTCAAAAATATAACCTGTTTCACCATGCTTCGGTATATCCATTATGTTTCCAATTGATTCTGGGTCTATCCATTTGAAATTATCATATGGAAGGGGATTCGACATTGCCCATCCGTATAAGTTATTTGCATCAAAATAACCCAGGAATGTTGTTGGTTTTGATGCATCATAATCGGGCAAATACTTGTTGTTTGCCCTGACATGACGTGTTACACTTTGCGTCAATCCTCCTCGAACTCCTGATTCTAACATCAAAACCATATCTATATCTGTAAGAAGTTGTATTTTACAATTTGTTTCTTTCAACATGGCTTGCCATGCTAGTCCAGGCGAAGTGAACGAATGAAGAGGGTCCAATCGATATGCCGCAAAACACGTATTTCTAAATTCTTCCATCACATCACAAAATAAAGTCACATCTAGTTTAACATAAAAATCTGAATATTCTCCCAATGTTCTAAATCCTAATTCGTTCCATACTTTGCATGCGTGATTATAATCATCTTGAGATATATCCATGTCGTACAGTTTACTTTTAAATTCTTCTTTTGGAGGTAATGATGTTTCATTAAATCGTTCTAAACTGTCTATGTAATCATATGGGAAAACACCTTTTCGAAGTACCAGATCCAGCTTGTCGTTGTTTACAATCTTCTTCGTTTCGATTAAATCTTGTTTCCTTAGGTTTTCAGAAAGTTTGGACAAACTCGACGGCATAAATCGGTAGGAGTCCAAGAATCTTAATTTGAGGTTTCCAACTTCTTTGGAAAAACTTATGAACTTTTCTGAAGTTTCAGCTAACACATCGATTTTACCGTCGTCTCTTCCTAGTTCAGGTATTATAAAATGAGCGTCGTACCCACTGAGGTTATGCAGAACCACAGGAATAAATAGTGGTAAACAATAGCTCAAGTTGCATTTATTACAAGAAGCACCTCTGTAATAACCTGTGAGGTGGTCGTGATCTTTAACTTTATAATTCTCAATAGTAAAATCATTTTTGCACAAGAAACAGCGAGTCGCATTTTCATGTTGAATTTCTTCTTCTTCGTCCATCGGTTTCATTGGTACAATATTTGTATATAATCTTTGTGCATTTCCAGCTATTGAATATAAATTATCAAGAAATATTTTTTCCGCATTTTCACCACGGTATACTAGAGGTTTCGAAGTTAATCCATATCTGTTTAAATGTTCTTCTGATAATGTTGATTTGACCATTAAACAAAAACTGTTTGGTTTGTGCATTTGATACTTTACACTTTTTCTTGCTTCAAAATTTCCATCTTCAACTGGAACAAGTGTTGATTCAAAATCCGCATACACAACTAAAGGGATACGGTATTGATGATGAACTTTTTCAAATGAAACGAATGCTTTGCTTTGCGGAGGTAAAGTAATCTTTGCTTCATAATTATTGTTACACAATCTTTTGTGCTCTTGTAACCATTCTCTTCCGTGTAGTCCATCTCGTTTAAAATTGAAACATCTCTTGCAAATTAACTTTCTGTGTCGATCTTTAGAAAGCTGCTTATTAACAAGTGAGTCGAATTTCTTTATGTACACATGGTGAGACACATCTCCTCGCGTTAGTAGTAGTAAATCCGTATGATCTGGTAGCTCTTCTTTTGCAATACGTAAAGGATACACTTTGTTTGAACTATCTAATGCAAAAACATTGATAGACGTGCCGGGATTTTTCTTCTCAAATTTTGATATATCTCCTAGTGATACAGGGTAAGTAATTCCTTGAAAATTGTACCTATGTCTTTGATTTTCATATTCCTGGTCAGGTCTATACGCATTATTTGGTACAAATTTAGCTGTCATTGCATAACGAAAACATTCATTGTCTGCGTTTCTAACATTAATACAAGATTTTGTATCTTCAATTCTTTTTGGCAAAGGAATGTAACTAGATCCCCTTAGTCCATATCCATGTTTGTGAACTCTTATATTTAATCCTTCAATACTTAAAAGACTCCATCCCGATCCTCTTCCTTCATGTTCCTGAATTTTGGTTAATATTTCTTCTATACAGTTCTCTACTATTGAATCAATGTTTGAACTTTCTATGATAGTTCGATTTTTCGTTATGAATCCTCTTGGTGATAATTCTTCTTGTACATTTATAAACATAGCTTCTAGTAGTAAACTAAATTTAAGAAAGTTCAATCTTTTCAATTCTTCTTTTAAAGTTTTACTTACGATTGGTTTTGCTTCTCTAATAAATTCTTCTAAGTTCAAATTTTCATTTTGAATCTTACGATGCATTACTACCTTACCGGGTAAAGCAAATACTTGTAGATTCGGTGAAGTAGTTGGAGATGTTGCTGTTATTTCATCTTGATCTTCTTGTTCTTCTTGTTCTTCTTGTTCTTCTTCTGCGTTGTTGTGAAATAGTTCTTTATGACAGTCTAATAGAATTTCATCGTGAAACGATTCCGAACATTTATCGCAATGATACATGTTGAGATGTTTACTCTTCGAAGTTTCGCAGAGAAATGAAATGGGCTCTCACAATCCTCCTTTTATAACGGTCCCCCTACCACTATTTCATCTTCTTCTTCTTCACTATCCAAGAAAATCAAACGTTTTCAACAAAATATTAACCTTCTACAAAATTGATTGTCCGTTCATATTTTTTAATACCAGTTTTAATTTTCAATATTTTCCTTGTTTAACTATTATTTCTTTATATAACATTATTCGCACTTTCTACTTCGAGCGTTTTGCTACTATCATCTCTTTATTCCATTTTAACAATCTGCATAAATACAAGTTCATTTGTCGCGCCGACTCACTATAAATCCAGCTTTCGTACAGTACACATCTCTACGACTAAATTACAACATGTATTTCAATATGAATTTTCCTTATACAAATACTATTTCAATAACTTTACAGCAAAACAAAATTCTAACTTCATAAACTTGATAGGAAGATATGCGAACTTTTAATTCAACCCCGGTTAATTTATGCGCAAATTTAGTTCGACCAACAATTGTTGAATTTCAGTTTTGAACTAACTTTTAATTTATGCGCAAATCTACTTCAAACCCTCACCCCACAAATTTGATAGGGAGAATTACATTAATTTGATACTTATTTCTACCGTTACACTAGCTCCATTCTCAAAAAGATATAAATAAAATGGTCCTGGATACTGTTCTTTTTCACGTCCTGCATGTTCCTTAATGAATTCGTAAGCCAATCTTTTTGAATATTCATTATGATACACTTCTCTTACATAAACAAGATTTTTTTCTTCCAGAAATTTCGCTTGAACTAATGATATTTTGCTTACATCATCCTTGTCCATCAGAGGTAGCTTGTAGGTGAAAGTATTTGGAGGTAGTTTTTGCGGTTTATCAAGTAGAAAACAAAATTTTCTATAGAATTTCCGCTCAGTGCCTGTAATACTATTAAAAGACAAAGTGGTAAGCATCTTGACGGCACAAGGTGCAAGTACAGACTAGAAACCTGGAGGTTCATAGCCCGCCTTTTATGAGTTTTAAAAATGGGGAGGGGGAAGGAATAAGGATTGGGAAGGGATAAGGTGTAAGGTGGGGGAAGGGTAATTTGGTTATTAAACCACTTGCGCTGTAAAATAGCCGCCAACATCCACACCTTGTTCGTAGCACTCCTTCATTGTTTGAGCCCACTGCAGCATGCGGTCTCTATCATTTGGTGTTACAAGAAAAGAATTACAATCATCATACAATATAAAAGAGCCGATTCGTACGTAAGATCCTGAATCCAACCATTTATGAGCTTCAGACATGAATTTTTCTATTGTATCGAATGGGAATTGTGGATCAATTGCTATAACTTTCAGTTCTTCACTAATTTTAACGCTATAATAATCATCTTCATCATCATCTTCAGTTTCACTGTCGTTATTTAAAGTGTCTTCAGGTTGTTTAAAAACATCAGAAATTTCGGAAGAACTGAAATTTTCACTAAGATGAGGAGGCATTTTTAAAGCAAGTAATATTGTAAAGAGCAGAGACGAAACAACAAGAGTGGCGTGTAGAAGCGGAATGAGGAGTGAACAACGCTTGCTCCGCTTTTATAACGGTATGCTAATGAGAGGGGTAACAGCTGGCCGTGACCGATTATTGATCCGGGAGGTGGGTTGAAAGGAAGAAGAGGGGGTATTTATTTTAAATAATTTGCATAACTTTTGACTCAAATAAGATAACCAAATTCTTCTTTTACTAAAATGTTCGTCTTACATAGACGTTTTCAATGATGTATCGCTTGTCGTAATCGATCAAACCATTATCGAGATATAGCCATTTTAATTTTCAGGGGGGGGGTTCCGCTTGAGTGAACACGGGGGCGGGTTCCACTTGAGTGAACACGGGGGGGGGTTCCGCTTGAGTGAACACGGGGGGGGTTCCGCTTGAGTGAACACGGGGGGGGGGGTTCCGCTTGAGTGAACACGGGAGGTTCCACTTGGGCGCTCATGCGGAACCGATCTTCTCACGAGATAGTCGTTATGTGATAATGAAGGCAAATGTTCATCGCGCCGCAACCACTAATTAACTCGCATTCGCGGTGTTCATATCTTTCCTACTCATTACATATACGTTTCCTACTTCATTATTTCAAGACTAATTAACTTGCAAAACAACTGTCTCTGTCTTTGAATGCTGATGAGATTTCATTAGGAACCATTCTTTGCACGCTATATGAAGCTACACCGGCAAACAATGCAAGTCGGAGAGGTCATATAACTGTACAACGGCCTCAGAAAAGTAGATCACGAGACTTAGAGTGTTAAAAATAATGGAGGAGAAACACAACGCTCTAGCTTGCACTTATACCAGTCGGGAGCATTTTTCAAGCGAAGAGTTTTCTTGACTGGAGTTGAAGCCGTAGTAGAAGTAGAAGTTGAACTTGTAATAGAAGAGCAGGCTGTAGTGGAAGTTGTAGTCGGCAGGGATGACATCGTGGTAGTTGTGTTCGCAGTTCGCATCGTAACGTCTGGAAACAGAATGAAACGTTAGCCGTGGTCGATGCGTCTTTTATAACAGTATGCTAATGAGAAGGGTTAATAGCCGTTAAGTGGGGGAAGGTGGGAGGGAAGGAAAGAGAGGGGTATTTATTTCAAATAATTCGCACAACTTTCGACTAAAATAAGATAACTAAATTCTTCTTTAACTAAAATGTTCGTCTTACATAGACCTTTTCAATGGTGTATCGCTTGTCCTAATCCGTTAATCCATTATCGAGTTATAGGTATTTTAATTTTCGGGGGGGGGGGTTCCGCTTGAGTGAACACGGGGGGGGGGGGGGGTACCGCTTGAGTGAACACGGGGGGGGGGTCGGTCATTGACCCTTTCGAAAGTGGGTCAAGGTCATTCAAGACTTATAAAGAACCAAGGTGATGGGAACAGTAGTAACTGTTCCCACCACCCTGTTTGCCTAACGGTTCCCACTCCCAACCCACTAGTTATGTTCTGCGAGGGACATCGACGCAATTTTGTTTGGCCCGTCCGGGTCCATCCGTAACGGGCCGGTCCGGGTCCATCCGTAACCGTGAATTCGAAGGGAAACTGGAACAGCTAATGCAGAAACGCAACTCTAACACCCACCCAAGCTAATCCCACCCATCATATTCCTAAACAAAATGCAAAAAACCTAGTCCGCTACCTACAATTTGCGGATGTCCCACCCCTTCTAAGTGAAGTTCAACCGAACTTCTGAATTTACATTTAATCTACCCCCTATCATCTAGCTGAAAGGCAAAACAACAACATTAATTATTAATACCTACACTTAAAACTAACAACACATCATTATTAAATATCAAATAATTCAACGCAACCAAATACCATCATTATTCTTAAAATTAATACACCTTAACGCTAAACACAACTTATAACTAACATCGCAATGCGCAAATTAATTCTTAAATTAAGTGCAACTTACAACTAATATTTACACACACACACACACATACCACATTGCATTAAAGAACGCAACGTAGTATAAGAAGTTCAAATATATATAGGCCTACTATATATTTGAACCTCTTACCGAGTCGCCAACGACTTTTCGCTATGAAAACTCGTTGACGACTGACGCGAAAATCGGGCTCGTATCGCTCCTCGGGTTTTCGAGTGGTGGGGGTAATTAATGCAGTGGTGGGGGAATTGTTTCACTCCAGTACGGTCTTCAATCCACTCCAGTCGCAGCAGTGTAAAAATGAAACGAAGGAGTGGGGGTGGCGCATGCGCAGCGACGTAAAATCCAAGGTTTGAGGTTAGAACTTTCCGTGCACAGTAGAGCTAAATTGAGTAATACAGGACTCGGCGCATGCGCAATAGCGAGGAGTGATTCCGATCCGGAGAACTCGTTGCATTCGCAGGAGCGCTAAAGTGAGTAATACAGACTAGGCGCATTCGCAGTAGCGCTAAAGTGAGTAATACAGGACTAGGCGCCGTAGCGTGAAGTTGGTTCACTCCAGTACAAGTTATAGCAGCATAAAAATGAAACGAAGGAGTGGGAGCGGCGCATGCGCTGTGACGTAAAACCAAGGTTTGAGGTTAGAATTTTCCATGGTGGCTGCCATGTTTAATTCTGTTTCATTCAAACAATGCTAGTTCACGGCTGGCATGGGATGTGAAGTGTGGTAATTAGATGGGGTTAGCAACCGGTCGTGACCGGCCATTGACCGGTCATCGACCCGGCGGGGTCCCGCTTGAGTGACCACCGGGGGGGGGGGGGATTTTAATCTCCATTTTTTATGGGGGGGGGGTTCCGCTTGATTAGTCACGGGGGGGGGTTCCGCTTGATTAGTCACCGGGGGGGGGGGGGGGTTCCGCTTGAGTGAACACGGGAGGTTCCACTTGGGCGCTCATGCGGAACTGATCTTCTCACGCGATAACCGTTATAAAAGAAGATTGTTTATCGCGCCGCGACCATTAATTAACTCGCATTTGTGTTGTTCGCATCCTTCCTACTCATTATATATACGTTTCGCCAACTTCATTATACAAGTCTAATTGCTACTAACCTGAACTTTCATTTACATTAGCACATGTCGTCCTGTTTGAATCACCTTCGCGTGCTCGACGTTATATCTTATTCATCTGTCTTGTTCTCACTTCTACACGTCTAACATACTTCTTGTGATGGATACGCAATGTTTGAAATTGAAAATTTTGCGGACACAACATATATTACTTTTACTAACATATATTAGTTTTACTTCAACCCTGGTTAATTTATGCGCAATTTTAGTTCAACTCCCAATTGTTGAATTTCAGTTTTGAACCAACTTTTAATTTATGCGCAATTTTAGTTCGACCGAGCGCCATCTCCACTCCCCCCATTGATTAATTCACCATCTGACATCTACAGTCACGCATATATTTCGACGCGTCATGTTTCATTCTTCATTCTCGTTCTATCCGCGGAACTTAACACTTCTATCTACCTTCTCTCTCTCTTGTTATGGCTGCGCAATGTTTCAACTGACTTTTATTTTCGTTCAACTATTAGAGTTTTTATTAACACCTTCGAATTACAATTTTGAACTAACTTTTAATTTATGCGAGGTTTTACTTCAACCCCGGTTAATTTATGCGCGAATTTAGTTCAACTCCCAATCGTTGAATTTCAGCTTTGAACCAACTTTTAATTTATGCGCAAATTTAGTTCAACACCCCGATTGTTGAATTTCAGTTTTACACTAACTTCTAGTTTCGTTCAACTATTAGAGTTTTTATTAACACCGTCGAATTTCAATTTTGAACTAACTTCTATTTTATGCGCACTCTTCGCTCAACTGACCGCCGACGCTCTCGCCATCTCCACCCCGACATCTATTGTCCCCACTTCTGGCCCACCGGAAGCTGCGTGCCGTGGCATGTGGCTTCCGGTGACGTCACTTCCGGGCCAGGAGTGGCTTTTCTACACTACTAGCACCGATACACGAAATGTGCCGGACGTGCTGGGGGTCGCACCGTGGCAATGCAGAGTCCGATCTCTGCATCCATGCCGCACTTCCTGACTAAGGTCCGAAGCGGCTGGCTTCTGACGACACACTGGAGGAGACCATCGGCAGTGCGAGGCACACATCAGTCCCTGCAACACAACAGGGACACTCCCAGGGCCACCCAGCGTGCGCCGGTTGAAAGAAGGTGGAAAGACACCCTTGATTCGGGGTCGAAAACAAGAAGGTGAGCAAGGTTAGCTCAGGAAAGAATAAAGACCTGAAAGATGAGAAGAAAGGCCCTAGCTAGGGAAGAACTGTGAGGAGGGTCTCACAGCTTGGCTCAGGTACCCCGGGGTCGCCAAGAAACACCCATACAGTGGAAAGCCCACTGCCCCTGAGGGGAAAGGACTGGCTTGTGACTTTGTTCTCTGATAGTAATAGACACTGATAGTTATGAACATCTTGACGGTTAGGATTGTCTAAAACAAGTGTAATATGTCGAAAGTCACCCTTCAAATTTATACCTAAAACATTCTCATAGTTTCAATATCTTAGGATATTAAAATTGACCTCTCAGGAAATTTTGAGATACCCGGTATATCTTAATTATAACTAGTTAGCGTCATAAATTGAAATGAAATAGTTTTTAAATACTACTTTCGAATTTATTTGTAAACAAAATAAATCAGTTAATTATGCAAACAATTCTTCCCTCGGAGTAGATTACAAAGTGTAAAATAATATCAGAAATAAGAATAAAAAACATTCTACCAACTCTAAAAAACCGTTAAATTATTATATTTATTAATATTTGAAATTCATATTATGACTATGAATATGTTCAGTAAAAGTTTTACTACTAATATTTCATTGATAATTCAATTGATAAAAATTTTTGAAAAATTGTGAAAAGCTATATAAAATTCTTATGAGTCAAATGACTCATATAATTTTGGGAAAAAAAAACATTACTTGTTTCTACTCGCGGCTTGTCTCGCTGATGTCTCTTAGTAACTGTCAGTGGGTTAGGTCGTTCGCTCCGATCCTCCCCCATCCCTCGGGGTGAACTTGTTGACAACGTTGTAACAAAAAGTCACTATTGTCTTTAGTGATATTAGTTCTAATAATTTTTTGATAAGTTTGCGTTTCCACGGGCCCAGCAGGTTGGTGGAGAGGCTGCAATAACCACATAATTGGAAACCGTTTATCGCGATCCCACCGTAACATTCCTCGTCTGATATACTACTTATTATATGATATAATATACGATACATTATTATATATTATGATATACTACTTATGATATATTACTCGTCTCATATCTACGTGGGTTATTAAAACTAGGGTAATGTGTTATTCTTTGCATAATTTATTGTTTTACCTTAGAGACACAAAACACCAAAAACTGTAGTGAGACTCCAAATAATAATACTCGTTAGATTTGGTAGATCTAAATTACGTGTAAAACGGATAGAGTTAACATACGAGAATAATTTTAGATCACCATTTCAATTTCTAGAAAACAGCATTTTACACTGTTACTGTATAGTAGAGCAATATCATAGTACAGTTCCTTTTACCATGACTAAATTAACTGCAGCATGAATTCTATTCCATTTGAGACGGTTCTTGTTACTGTAGCTTAGATATTCTCATTTACAAAAGAATTAGTTCATGAGAAGAATAGTTAGTTACTTAAAGTATAACTAATGGAAACAACATTTATTTTTGTACCAGTAAAAACTATTCACACTATTAATATAAATAAATATTAATAAAAATTAATATTAATAAAAATATTAATATTAATTTATATTAATATAAATATTTTACATAATATAATATTTTAACAATTATAATATTTTCATAGTCTAGTATATTAACATTTTTGTTTTACAATAATATAAATGTGTTACGGCCAAATTCTTCTAGCCTCATAGCCAGTAACTACTTCCATTCGGTGATAACATAATAGCTTGTAAAGATAAAATTCATGTACAACAATAGTTAACAGTAACTGAAAAAAATTATTTATTTTAAAAGTTCAAAGCTACACTGAAAATAAGTAACCTTTCATTGAAAAAGTAGACTTTTAACGGAAACAAAACTGGACTTCATTGCATTAAGGAGCTGGACACATCATGGCTTCCAGTGTTGGTTTTGTGAGTAAAAAACGCAAAGCGATAATCAATTGGCAGTTTATGTTTGCAGCTGCTTTTGTATTGTCAGTGGTCGGGGTTTGGGGTCCTACCTTAACACTACAACATAAAGTTTAATTTGTATATTTACTATATTTACATATATGTACTATATGTTCCATATTTTACGGGATTTAAAAAAAATGTATATATTTTATAGTTTATTGTCATTGTTATAATTAGTGCTTTTATTCTTGTAAAATTTGGATAAACTCAGAAGTGATTTTAAAACTTTTAAAATATCTTGTTTATTTTTATGCTTTTAATTTACATTGAATATAATTTTATCAATAAAAACAAAAACCTCATGTATTATTTAATAAATGAGTCAACAAAGTTTTACTAATGTAACAAATATAGTTCGGGAAGGTAAAATGTTCATTGTTAAAACGCTTTCAAAAAATAAATCAGTTTCTAAAGGGCAAGAAAACTATTCAGTTACAAGTTTTTTTATAAAATAAATTTATTTATGCGTATCTTATCTAAATTTATTTATGCCATGTGCTGTCGTCTGATTATCGTTATAATGATCAATTATGGATGTCAGTAATTGATGTGGAACGTGACACCTCACAGTGGCGATCGTGTTGTATTGACATTGACGTAGTTTGGTGAGTGATGCGATGCACACAACAATGTGCCATTATTTTTAATTATCTTTCCTATTTTTTTTTTGTTTTTTTGTTTTGGTGAATTTCCCTACAGGGGGAATGAAATATCCCGTTCTTGCTGTTTAGAATGAAATATTTGTAAATAACCGTTGTCAATGGGTTAATAATTACGAAAACAATCTAGCATGTTTTAATCGAATGAAAATTTTCAGTAAAATGACGATGTATATTTAGCCAACTAATAGATATAGCTAAGACTTTCTCTTTTTTTAAAGTCCTACTCATTGAATTATTTATATTATTGGAATAAATTTAGTTCTAATAATATTATATTGAATTAGTTCAGAATTATTGGTTGTTTAACTAAATGCTCGCTATTATGGACACAATTAGTAATTACGACGGCGTTAAATCTGGCTATGTCTTTACGAAACGAATCTGTTAATTATTCTTTAAATAAATGTTAATAATTTATATAAATTGTTGGCTAAGTAGTATATTTTTTGTATACAAACAAACGCCATTAATTTAATGTAACTATCAATCTAATTAATGATAATGTAAAAAAAAAACTCGGATTTAAATTAAATGCATGTTTTTAATTTAAAAGAACCCTGTGAAAAGTTCCTGATTAAAATATTACATTCTATTATTAAACTAGTTAAATTTTGTTTTTTATTTACTCATGTGCTGTAACGTATTAATTTTCACGAATATATACAAATAATAATGTTTAGTTTATTTCTTTATTGTTGCATTGTATTATATTTCGGCTTTGGATCGCTATCCCTCGCACACGCAAAAATATTTCATGTTTTCTATCACGCTTTTATGTTTATTCTGGTTGGTAAAATAATAGAAATAAAATAAATAAAAAACTGTTGTTAATATATTAAGTTTGTAATTTTATATAAAAATTGTTTTATGTGCCCACATAACATTGAGTAATCGTACATCGCTGCTGTATCCGCTTCGCACGCAAACCATTGCGTCGGTTACAATTTTGTCTGGAAATGAAAATACAAGCTTTTAGCGATTATGGATGCGGATTATTTTAAGTTTGGCTCCTTATATAAATTACTATAGAGGCTAACGCTATAACTTCAAATCAAACATTACAATATAGGCGATTAAAGTTCACGGCCCGCGACTTCCTCCATTTACTGAAATGCTACTGCCAGAGCATCAAACTCTTCCACTTTTTCACTTCTATAGTTATTTTTTGAACTTGATCTAAATTTGTTCTGTAAAATATATTTTTATTGGTTATACCAACATACACAGTGTACAATAATCCAAAAGTGACTAAAATAATTATCATAGATTTTTTTAAATTTTTTAGTATAGGCCTAATGTACGTTGCTACATATGTATGTTGCATATGATCCCCTATAATTTTCTTTATCTTCAGGATTGGCTTATTCATAAGTCCCCCAGCCTATATTATTGTGTTTTCGTGGTTATGGCATTTTTTAAAAGGTTTTGACAGAACGTTATAGAGTTAATAGTAAAACAAACAAAAATAATAAGATAAGTAATTTACAAACTATTGAAAATATAAAGTCTATGAAAGTATCACTGCAAAGTGTTATAGTAGATAGCCTTCAAAATCGCCACTTCCACATCAGATCCACGCATCCATTCCGCGTGTTCTGGAAGATGATGTACGGATGATGCCATCGGTTCAGCCCCCCACGGCGGCGCGGCGGCGGCGGCAATCCCGGCAACGATAATTGAAAACCGTTCGTCTCATTTCCTACGATGAATGTCTCTAACTACCTCACAGATCCTCTACAACAGCATCCATAATTTATCAAAAGGCAAAAATTTTATTGAATATATTATTATTTTCACTCTCATTAAAGCTGTCTACAAAGTTAAACTATGCATTTTAACACACATTCAACGAATAACTAAACACGTCCGATATAATTGACATTTTGAGATCGGATTTGTGGCAAATTGCCCAGAATAGACCAATTGAGTTTTTCACGAGACTATTATTCTATAAGTGCTTCTAATGGAAGTCACCAGGGAAAGTACGATATATTTTACATAATTTTAAAGAGCTTTGAATTTTGTGTAATTTGCCACAAACTCGACCTCAAAAGGTCAAGTGTATCCGGAGTTATTGTATTTTTTGTTTTTTTCATTATGATTTTAATGCAAAGTTTAATCGCCTAACATTTTTGAATCGGCGGTTACTTTGAGGTTGGATTTTAAACAATGCTCTCTAATAATCAATACCTTTAAATAAATATACATATTGACCTTTGCTTACTTTTAAGATTGCCTTCTTGATATCTATCTTAGTCTTCTTTTTTTCTTTACCTTCCAACTGGAGATGTAAAGATCCTTTCCTTTCGTATTTTCCTTTTGTAATTTTAATAGCTTTGTAATAACCAATTAAGTTTGTGTACATGTATTTAATATGCACTCAAACTTAATTGGTTGAAAAAATTATCAAACAATATTTTTAAAGACACCGTATAAACGAATATCTAGTTTAATATATTTTGACAACAGTAGTATTCCCAGTATTATTAAGACTATCTTAGTTGTATAATGGCATATTTTTATCTGTAATTGTCTAGATAATTGTAATTAGCTTAGACCTACTTATACTTAGCTTAAGTGTATAAAAAATTTGAAAAAATACCTTGAATTGAAATTTTAAAGTAAAATATTCTTTTTTGGAGCGTTTATGTTTCTTAAAGCTTAAAATCTGTATTTAATAACGCAAGAATTTCATGAAGCCGTTCACAAAATTGATTTACTTTGGAAAAAATTAAATTTCTCATAATATCAGCTTGTAAACTAGAATTATACTATTAATTTACGTTAAGGCAACATACTATACTTTTAAGGGAAAATGCAATGCTTTCCAAGGAGAAATAACAAACTATAAGATTAAGGAATTGAAAATTATAAGCATGACATTATAACCAGCCATCCCAAACTTTTCATTTTAAAAATTAAATTAATCTATAACAAAAGATATTAAATTGGATATTTTGCGATCTTCGTCAAAATATCAGGTGGTCATTACTATGCACATTGATAACAAACTGTCAAGACATTTGTAATTTCATAATCGACAACGGAATAGCTCAATATGTATAAGAATATATCAGATTTTTTCAAATATATTTCGATAAGACTTTAATATTAAACCTTTTTAGAAATTCAGAATGATAATATTTCACAGCAACATTTAAATGTCACCGAATATTAAATTGACATCAATTTAGCGTGCATCCACGAGGCAATGTCTTGCTTCAATATAATTACGATTCTCCGATCAAACGACTGAATTCAATCAGAAATTTTCCAATCCAGCATTTAACATTTACAATCACTGATTCTATGATGTTTTTAATATTATTTGTTTCTAACTCTCTTGAATAGAAAGTATGACTATTTGTAGCTAATTTTTGTTTAATTAATTTACAGTGTGATTGAAAAGTCCCGGAACCGTGAAATATATTTTTTACCATTATAGATAAAGTAATGAAACTTGGTATAACAATAATAGCTATAAGTATATACTCTTTTAAGTTATTATCACTTTTTTATCCCTTTAGGGGGACGGCCTACGAGGAGTCAGTTACAATTCTTAAATAGCAGCATAGGTCGAATTTGGTATCAAATTAAAATTCTAATTCTTAGTTAGTAGAGTACAAAGCCACAAACTAGACTTCAAACGGATGACCGAGACTCAAAACTATGATTTGTTTACCTACCATTTGGTAGGCAAACAAAGTTTCCATTACAATCATATGGGTAAAACTTAAAAATGCTATAACTTTCTTAATACTCAACCTTTTGACGCCGGGTTTGTGGCTTATTAATCCAAATACAAAGACGTTTAAAATGGTGTATGATGTGACAAGGGCAAAAGAAGTTTCATTTTACATACCCTTTAAGGGATGTCCCTCTTGGAAGTCTTACAGAAATCTGCTTTAGCCCTTGTCACATCATACATAATTTTAAACGTCTTTGCATTTGGAGTAATAAGCCACAAACCCGACGTTAAAAGGTTTAGTATTAAGAAAGTAATCGCATTTTTAAGTTTTACCCATATGATTTTAATGGAATTTTTTTTTTGCCTGCCATTTCCGTCTCGGTCATCTGTTTGAAGTCTGGTTTGCAGCATTGTACTCTACTAACTAAGACCATTAATTTGATACCAAATTCGACCTATGCTGCTATTTAAGAAGTTTGACTGACCCCTCGTAGGCCGTCCCCCTTAAGGGATAAAAAAGTGATAATAACTTAAAAGAGTAGATATTTATAGCTATCATTGGTATACCAAGTTTCATTATAGTTTTATTATAGTGGTATAATAGTTCATTATAGTTTCATTCGTAGCTACTACATTGTTAGCATAAATGACTTCCAAGACAACGGAAGGTCTTATTACGATTTGAGCCGGTCGCAGGTTTGTTCTAGGCCGACTTCAAAACTGGTTTAAGTTTATACAATTTGCCAGGTTGACATTATATACAGCAAACGAAGTTATATTATGTAGTAAGACTGTTTTCTGACTGGTCAGTTCGCAGTCTGTTGTCCTGTTTTTCACATTTCCCTTTCCTTAAACTGGATTCAATTATTTTTAGGGCTTTATTTAAAATTACAATTACAGAAATACGTCAACGTACATAGTATTGCGGCAAGAGTATATTTTTATCCACCAATAACAACAACTGATCCAGTCGTGGAGTTACAGACTTTGTTTTATTTTAACTACATAAATATATAGAAGACAAAATACAAAAAATTAGAAAGAAACAAAAATAAATAAATAAAAATTAATATTAAGAAAAGAAAACTGTTAAGATGATTAAATTTTACAATTTTATATCCACTACCAAAAATTTAACCTATCGATGAAAACTGTGAAAAACGACAAACCACCATACCAAGTAATACTGTGTGATTGAAAAGTCCGAGAACGGTGAAATATATTTTTTACAATTATAGATAAAGTAATGAAACTTGGTATACCAATGATAGCTATAAATATCTACACTTTTAAGCTATTATCACTTTTTTATCCCTTAAGGGGGACGGCCTACGAGGGGTTCAGTCAAACTTCTTAAATAGCAGCATAGGTCGAATTTGGTATCAAATTAATGGTCTTAGTTAGTAGAGTACAATGCTGCAACCAGACTTAAACAGATGACCGAGACGGAAATGGCAGGCAAAAAAAAATTCCATAAAATCATATGGGTAAAACTTAAAAATGCGATTACTTTCTTAATACTAAACCTTTTAACGGTCGGGTTGTGGCTTATTACTCCAAATGCAAAGACGTTTAAATTATGTATGATGTGACAAGGGCTAAAGCAGATTTCTGTAAGACTTCCAAGAGGGACATCCCTTAAAGGGTATGTAAAATGAAACTTCTTTTGCCCTTGTCACATCATACACCATTTTAAACGTCTTTGTATTTGGATTAATAAGCCACAAACCGGCGTCAAAAGGTTGAGTATTAAGAAAGTTATAGCATTTTTAAGTTTTACCCATATGATTGTAATGGAAACTTTGTTTGCCTACCAAATGGTAGGTAAACAAATCATAGTTTTGAGTCTCGGTCATCCGTTTGAAGTCTAGTTTGTGGCTTTGTACTCTACTAACTAAGAATTAGAATTTTAATTTGATACCAAATTCGACCTATGCTGCTATTTAAGAATTGTAACTGACTCCTCGTAGGCCGTCCCCCTGAAGGGATAAAAAAGTGATAATAACTTAAAAGAGTATATACTTATAGCTATTATTGTTATACCAAGTTTCATTACTTTATCTATAATGGTAAAAAATATATTTCACGGGTTCCGGACTTTTCAATCACACTGTAAATTAATTAAACAAAAATTAGCTACAAATAGTCATACTTTCTATTCAAGAGAGTTAGAAACAAATAATATTAAAAACATCATAGAATCAGTGATTGTAAATGTTAAATGCTGGATTGGAAAATTTCTGATTGAATTCAGTCGTTTGATCGGAGAATCGTAATTATATTGAAGCAAGACATTGCCTCGTGGATGCACGCTAAATTGATGTCAATTTAATATTCGGTGACATTTAAATGTTGCTGTGAAATATTATCATTCTGAATTTCTAAAAAGGTTTAATATTAAAGTCTTATCGAAATATATTTGAAAAAAATCTGATATATTCTTATACATATTGAGCTATTCCGTTGTCGATTATGAAATTACAAATGTCTTGACAGTTTGTTATCAATGTGCATAGTAATGACCACCTGATATTTTGACGAAGATCGCAAAATATCCAATTTAATATCTTTTGTTATAGATTAATTTAATTTTTAAAATGAAAAGTTTGGGATGGCTGGTTATAATGTCATGCTTATAATTTTCAATTCCTTAATCTTATAGTTTGTTATTTCTCCTTGGAAAGCCTTGCATTTTCCTTAAAAGTATAGTATGTTGCCTTAACGTAAATTAATAGTATAATTCTAGTTTACAAGCTGATATTATGAGAAATTTAATTTTTTCCAAAGTAAATCAATTTTGTGAACGGCTTCATGAAATTCTTGCGTTATTAAATACAGATTTTAAGCTTTAAGAACATAAACGCTCCAAAAAAGAATATTTTACTTAAAAATTTCAATTCAGGTATTTTTTCAAATTTTTTATACACTTAAGCTAAGTATAAGTAGGTCTAAGCTAATTACAATTATCTAGACAATTACAGATAAAAATATGCCATTATACAACTAAGATAGTCTTAATAATACTGGAATACTACTGTTGTCAAAATATATTAAACTAGATATTCGTTTATACGGTGTCTTTAAAATATTGTTTGATAATTTTTTCAAACCAATTAAGTTTGAGTGCATATTAAATACATGTACACAAACTTAATTGGTTATTACAAAGCTATTAAAATTACAAAAGGAAAATACGAAAGGAAAGGATCTTTACATCTCCAGTTGGAAGGTAAAGAAAAAAAGAAGACTAAGATAAATATCAAGAAGACAATCTTAAAAGTAAGCAAAGGTCAATATGTATATTTATTTAAAGGTATTGATTATTAGAGAGCATTGTTTAAAACCCAACCTCAAAGTAACCGCCGATTCAAAAATGTTAGCGATTAAACTTTGCATTAAAATCATAATGAAAAAAAAACAAAAAATACAATAACTCCGGATACACTTGACCTTTTGAGGTCGAGTTTGTGGCAAATTACACAAAATTCAAAGCTCTTTAAAATTATGTAAAATATATCGTACTTTCCCTGGTGACTTCCATTAGAAGCACTTATAGAATAATAGTCTCGTGAAAAACTCAATTGGCCTATTCTGGGCAATTTGCCACAAATCCGATCTCAAAATGTCAATTATATCGGACGTGTTTAGTTATTCGTTGAATGGCAGTAATTATATGTTTGGAAAGAATGTAAATTCAATGCAAAGTTAGATTTTTTTTGGCATTTTTTTTACTCGGTCTTCCTTTTAAGGTCGGGTTTGCTGCATTGTTCTCTAATATTCAAGACATTTTAATTTGTATGTACAAAATTGAACTACTCTTACATTAAGATTTTTCCTTACTCCTTTGTGCCGTTCCTTGGAGTGGTAGAATTCTATAAATTTATGAAAATTTAGATTTTAATGGCTTATATACACGCATAAAGTTCTATTACTTAAACTGCATTAGCTAAAAAATTTATTAAGACGCTATGGGACTTTCTTAAACACACTGTATGTTTATTTTCACATATTATACAATGACATACTTATACACTTACAGTGTCAATAAATTTTGTATTAAAATGTCATAACAGAAAGATCATTAATATCTCGAAGGCGTTATAGAAGTAAAGGTATTCAGGTAGCATATAAGTAAAAGGTTTATTCAAAAGTTTACTGAGATAACTTAACTTTCTTGCTAACTAGAAGAGTTTTAGTATAACTTAAGCTACCTTAAGCCCGAGTTGGACTTACCTCTTGAGGCTTGTTATCAAAGTTATGGGGTGTGACATCTCGAGGTACTGCCTTGTGGCATATTAATATCGGTATGTCATGGAAATCTTTGCAACGGCATAATTTTGTACGCAGGATGATGTCCGAATCAAATCCATACTTATTTAATACGCTATGGAATTATTGTTATATAATTAATTTTATTGCATTTTTAGAAATTCTAACTGCTAAAATTGTTAACATATTTTTAAGTTTTTAGTATCGTTGAATACGGATTAGTCTGTAGTTTATTCCGCCAAAAAGTTGATCAGAATATGACTAAAAACAAAGGAGATATCCATAATTATGAAATTCTCTAGTAGAGTAGCACAGGAATTACGTTGAAGTTTTAAAAATTAAGTTATTTTTACAAAATAACTTAATTCATAGTTCACAAAATAAGCATATCATATTTTTACTGGTTTCGAATATACAAGTATATTAAAAATCATTACGCTTTGTGTTACTTTAATTCTAACACTTTTGTCAACAGAACCATGTTAACTACAACTGCCACACAGTTATAAAAAACAGTTATTTTTTAAACGTTGAATTGACATTTTAAGCTTATTGATGATTCATGTTTTGAATTATTTCTTCATTAAATCATGTACTATAAACAAATTAGTAATGATTTATTTTGTGTACTTAAATTAAATTGCGTATAGCATTTCCGTTTTTAATAACGAAAAACTAAAGAGAAATAAACTTACATATTTTTACTTTCTGAACAATAATAAACATAACATAGGAGTAAATTATAGAAACCAAAACAGCTAAGAAGCGTGTTGATGTAAGGTGGGTTTAAGATTATGATTTGTGTTGTTATGAGCCCAGCTTGATCCTGCGAGAGCTACTCCCAGACCTGTAATTGAAAACCGTTCATCACTTCGCATCAACCGCATCGCAATATTTACGGTTCACAGAGAAATTAGGTTAATTGTTTTATCACATTTGTATATTTCCTTTACTTCAACGTGTTGAAATTTTTAGAACATATGGAGGATTATACCGTACACGTTTTAATCTACTTTGAGGTTCTATTGCGTGTTTGGCTTCTGATATCATAAAAAATGTTGATTTCACATTGTAAACATCAATTTTTGTCATTTAAATTTTTATTCAGTAATTGTTGAGATCATAGTTTAAGTACCATAGGTGTTAGTACTTATTTATTGTGTTTAATACGATTTTTGTAGTACAGTGGTGTACTATTTTACTTTGTGGTAGAGAAATAAATTTCTTAGATTTCATTTACAAGTTTTTCGTTTTAACTAACACGTCAATATTCAATTAAATTATTTTTTGAATGTTTGAGACGAATACAACTATAATCAATAACAAACACATAATATTAACTAAAAAATAAGATTTATTTGAAGTAGGGAAATTCTCATGACTATCTATTATTATTCCGTGCCTTTATCCTCATATATGCTACGCTTAGGCAATATTGTGATCTGAAAAACTCAAAGTCAGAAAGATCTTTTCTCTAAAAAATCTTTGAGGCTAGTATCAAAAATATCAATGTAAGAATCTTTTAGAGGTAATATTTTCAACTAGCAACATTTTGACCTTTTCTTGTATTTACATATTAGAATGCATCACTTTATTCTTCAAAACAAACACTTATTTCATGTTTTCACAAAAACTAACAGATCATTTTTGCAAAAAAAAAAATCTAATACGAATTCCCCACCATAATACAAAATGATTTGAACATCAGACATTTTTTCTCCAATAAAATTTTTCAATGCTTTACCACAGGATCTGAAAACAGCCTCAAATATTAAATACTTAGTATTTTTTTAGAGTATTATTAAAGTATTTTAAAGTCTTATTAGAGACAAACAATTACTTGATTGCTAAGGAGTTTTATAGTGTCAATGATTTTTCAAATTAAAATGTTTTGTTGAGAGATTTGGTTTTATATAATTTTTTATTTATGTTATTTGTTGTATGTTATGACAAAGATTTTAATGACTATTGTCAATGCTCTAAAACGTAAATGAGAATAAAGTTTATGATTCTTGATTCTATACATTTTTCATATTCCACGTGGCAGACTAAATAATAGTAAGGAGAATCAAGATATATCGTTTAAACATTCAGTATGATTAAGTTATATTTCTAAGAAGGGAAGCAAAGAACAAATTTAAAGTTTGAAAACAAGTTGATATTTCTTGTCAAAACACCAGGTTGGTTTTACAGAGTTTCCGGGTGCTGCCATAGGCTTTGTTTACTTAATTTCACTATCAATACATTATCCTACTTTAGTCAACTTCGATAAAATTTTTGTACTGAAGACGACTCCCGGATTTTTTTAACTCCAAAGGAAATTAGCCATTACCACCAACATTAACAAAATTCCTACCGTAGAGTAGCTAATGGACAAATATTTTATGTTAATATTAGTGAACAGTACCTAATGAATGAGATGATATGTGAAACACAGAAATGCAGTTTGAGTTTCCTTAGCTTCGATTATGAATAGTCTGAAATAATGAGGCTCATCAAACTATGTTTCTCAAGTTGACGTTCTGAGCTTCGAAATAATGGGTTGATTTGAATCTGAAAGGATAAGAGCAGAGTTATAAAATATAATAAAAAGTGTGTTTAGTAATGAAACAGTTTTACATAATCTAGTAATGACTTTTTTATACCTCAATTACTTGTTTGTAAAGTTTTTTTTTTTATTTTTTTATTCCAGGATTGCTTTTACGTATCATAAATATTTATTGATAAAAAATATAAGTTCACTAATGAAAAAAAGAAAAAAAAACGACAACGTAATTGAAATCTATTTTGAGAAGCGTTCTTTAATCACAATTTGGCCCAACTGAGCTCTAATAAGAAGAGCAATTACTTGTAATCTTAAACTGTTTGGGTTAAGATTATTTTGTTTATTTTAGATCAAGCTTTTAAGCCAACATTTCCTATATAATACAATAACGAAACAAACATCATAATAAATGTACAGAAATAAATATGTAAGTATACTTTTCGTAACATATATTTTTACGGAATTTTAATCTAAATAGGTAATTTAACTTAATATTCCTAAATTGAAAAACTTTTTCGTAGTTCATATATAAATAATAAAGTAATAGTAAAGTTTTTTGTTTTTTTATTCAATTGTTGATCTTTATATTATTATTTAAAACAAATAAAGACTTTTTTAATTTGCTAACTAACAGTTACGTTCCAAAGTATGGTACATAAATAGAATATATAGATTTTCTCTATTAAATAAAAAAAATAGATTAAATATTTTTACAGAATCTTTTAAATTAACAGGATGAACAGTCCAAAAGGTTTTAACGGAAAAACAATGATCTTTGAGCCGATATATTTTTAATTTGTAAATATAAGGGCCAAAGTAAATTCTAATAAGTAAGGCTGTGAAATTTAAAAGCAGCCTTTATTGCTCAATTTTATATCAAACCGTCCTGCAACTAATTACCAGTATTCAACCTAAAGACCCCTATGATTTGTATGGTAATTGATATTGCAATAATTATACATTTAAAATGTATCCGAAAATATCTTTAGCAAGTGTTAAATATAAATTATACCCATATGATTTTGCTATGATATATATATTTTTTTAAATTATAGCTAGTTAAATTTCCCTGCAAGACACTACAGTACTTTAGTCTAGTCTTCTTTGTGTCATGGATTTGTCATTTTTATTTTAATCCATAATTGCTATCCTAAAGTCAACAGGGACCTGCAATCAAAGTGGAATAACAGATTTTATTAAAAAAATTATATATGTAAACATGTAAATTGTTCAAGCCCTAACATATCAAAAAGTTTTACTTGTTTTTGTTAAAAGGTTAGTATAAACTTGTAAAATAAACAATTATAAAGAGTAACTCAATATTAGTTGAAGTAACATAAAAATATTCAATCGATATGAAAAATCCAGCAAGGTTGAGGTTACGTTGTAATAGCCATGGGGGTGGCAATCAGTGTTATTGTCATGTACGTTTCATTTGTTATTCAATGTACTAAATGTGAACCTTTTAACCTGTAATTATCTTCAAATTGAATTTACAAAGTCTCATTAAGAGAGACGGCAAAAACTAAAAGTAGCTAAGGCCTAAGAAACAAAAAAGTACTGGCGATAATGTTTCGACAACGAAACCTAGGTCTCCATAAGGCAGACTTATTATTATCGTAAGGTAAGCTAACAATAGAATAAAGAAAATAAATATACAATATAAAACTACCATAACTGTTTAGTTTGAAGTAAATTTAATTTAAGCTGAATGGATAACTGAGGTGGATGACCAAGGTTACGGTATCTTGATATTTTTACACACCACAAAGGCATATAGGCTTAAGTTCAAGTTTAATTGAGGTTAAAATAAAATTAAATAGTTCAGTAATTTTACCATTCTAATTGGTACATATCTAATAAAGAAAAAAGGGATGTGACAGTTGCACTAAATTGATTTAGAAGAGATAGTAGTTTACTTTATAAAACTTTCGCCTGGGTAGCGTGAGCTCTGTTACAAATACACTGCTGAAATAAGTTTGACTCGCTTGACAGTAATGTGAGAGTATCAGGAAGGCAATTGAATCAACTCAGGTCAAGCAATTAAACAGACTTAATAATACAACTACAACTAAACTAGCATGGTGCACAGGTGAAACATATGATTATACCCTTCAATGACAGTGAGCGAAATGTATTTACATGGATTAGAGTCCACCCATGTGCTGGGGCTAGTTCTCCCTTCGTTTACTCAACACTCATGAAGTAAGAGTTCGGTAAATTACTTCGCGCACAACTGGAGCGTCCGATGTGTGAGTGTCACTGATAATATTTAACTTATATGTTAATTGACCATTAATTATTTACAGCAATAAAACAAACAATGAGATCGTTAAATCAAACTTGGGCTTATAAAATTCAATTCCACAAACAAGATACTTTACAAATTAACCTACAAATGAAATCTGTCTTAGCCTCTAATATATACAAATGTTGAAGGGAATAGATTATTTAACACTTTAAACTGCAGTGCTTGAATACAGTTCCAACTTTGGGGTTTACTTCGTTCTCTAAGCTGGGGGGGGGTTTAATTAATTTTATCTATTACTTTATATACAATTATTTGTTTACTTATTTATTCCTTTCCTACTTATAACTTTATCCTTACTTTGATTACCTCATTTATGCTTCCTGTTTGCTTTAGGGCTTATTGCTTTTGTTTATTTATTTAACTAAAGGGAGTCTAGAAATGCTCTATCTATTATTTAAGTTTAAACGTTCGGGACCTAATGCTGTGCACCGGACTGAGAGTGATTCGACATACCCTGGAGTAGACCTTTCTTCCGCCGTCCGTCGGTTCGTTGCCGGTACGGTGTTGGTCGGTGTGGTCCTTCGGCTGTGCTGCGCCGTTGTCCTTGTGGGTGCGTGAGTGGTCGTCGGTGCGGTGGAGTCCCTCGTCCCCGGGCCTCGGAGCTGGTCCGTCTTCCTTCTTTGGGCGATCCTTGGAGCTGCTTGGCCGTCTTCCTTCCTTGGACCCCCTGGAGCTGCTTGGTCCTTCTTCCTTCTGTGGATGATCCTCGTGGTGGCGATGGTCCTGGAGGCAGTTCGGGATCTCCTGAACTGCTGTACTGCTGGCAAACTTCTACCGATGCAGTTGATCCATCAGCCCCTACTTGGTTCAGAGCCCGGACCAACCCTTTCCCCTCTGACTTCTTCTATCCTGCGCTCCTTGACGACTGATTATTTCCTCCGCTCCTAAGTTCCAATTTTTGTCCCCACTACCTTTTGATTTCATCCCCGTTTCCGATTGTCCACGCCTCCCAGCCAATTATCTTTCATTACCACCTCTTCTTATTCCCTATTGGCGATTGAATACTTCGTCATCAAGCCGCCATCTTTGACGCTGATTGCTGATCGGTAAGTCGATTTATATTTCTTGCATGATTATTCTAAGAATTGCTACATGGCGTGAGAACGTGCGTGCCGTCCGTCCTCCCAGCGTTGTACATCTGATCATGGTACATTTTTGTATCAAGTTGCCGTCTGGTTGGCGCCGGTCTCGGCGGATTGAAGTGAATTTACTGAGATGAATTTTGCATCGAGAATAATATTAGTTACATTTAATTTATATGTTTACATTCCCCCACGGCGATTGAGCGATATTCCACCGATCGCTCCCATAATTTGTTTTCAATTGCCCACTTAACTGATTTTACTGCGTAAAGTCTCTGGGTGGCACCGTCATTTTTCGTTTTATTTCCTGGATGTGGATGCAGTATGCTAATATTACTATAGCGATGGTGACTATGGCTAACCATGCTATTAGGATGTACAACAGGAGTCTCGTGTCATTAAATATTTCATATTCATCGTGTAGTAATTTTACTTGTTGGATTTTTTTCATTTCTGTCAACCTTAAAGGTTGGGTTCCGAAATGTCCAATTTGTGTTTAAAATTTCGGTTAAATTTTTGAATTCGTGTGTCACTTCCGATTCCATTGGGTATAATTTAATTGATTGTAATTTAGACCAAGTTACTGGGGTTAGGTTTATAATTTTCTTTCTAATGTCATCCTGGGAATCACATGGGTGTAACTGGGTTATTAGTATTTCGTCTTCGCTGAGTAACTCACAGTCACAAGGGATATTTACTAGTAATGTTCCTGCCGTGATGGGAGTGATTTGGTGGGTTGATTTCCCGTTGTCACACCTGAGTGTCATATTTTCTTTAATATTGGTAATCAGGTATTTATTGGCAATAATTTTGTAACTATTGGATATTCTGGGGCTGTTTGGCAAACATAGTGGCAATGTTGTTGTAGTGTTTCTATATTTTACATTGTTTAAAAATGAAATGTAAGCATTTTCGTTCCCTTGTTGGGAGAGTTTGTCGGGTAAGAGACATAAGGGATATGTTTCTTCATTGCAGTGTTTATCTTCACTGGTAATTACTTTTGTGAGGTGTTCGTTCGTGAACACAAATTTTCCTTTTATTTGTAAGGAGCAAATGTCTGTTCCCCAAAGTACTGGAGATATTATCGTTTTATATTGTTTGTAGAGGATGTTCTTTGGCATCAGTGGGATGTTAATCTTTATAAGTAATGTGTCGTTAAGTAAAGTACATTGAGTAATTGGTAATTTGTAGTACAGCAGTATTTTGTCGATCGGTATGGCTAGTCTTAAATTCTTCGCGAAGGCATTCGTTTGTAATTCGGTGAGGCGAGTTAACAGTTTCTTGGTTTGATTAAGCTGTCTGAGATTTGATTTGAATGGCATTTTCCTAGGATGTCTCTCTCGTTCTGTTGCTGGTAATTGTACAATATGTATGTCCATGTTTGTTGTGTTAGAGAGTAAATTTGCTTAATGATTATTTCTGATGTTGTGTATTGGCTCTCGCTGAATTCTTGCTGTGCGATTGAAAATGTTGTATGCACTCTGTCCGCTAGTTGTGCGGACATTCCGTGAGAAATTATTCAGATTATGTGTTGTCCTAACTAGGTCCTTATATTGATTTCCTACAGAGTTAATAATTTCATTGGTGTGTTGTTCAAGATTTTTTTGATTGTCATAGATGCCCGCGACTTCGTTAGTGGAGGCTAAGTCACAGCACCATTGAAAGAAGTCTTTTAAGAATGTTAGTCCCCGTTT